>JAANDG010000896.1:0-40420 GCA_036852015.1 Pelodera strongyloides | reverse complement strand
CATTAAACAGCAGACCCGTTAACAATCGGTATATACAAAAAAGTCTGGTACACATGTATCTAATTTACGCAATAACGCGTTAAGTGAAAAGATGGCGAATACGATATGTAGTAAATAAGTGAAAATTGATCTCATAGTATTGGCCGGGGCGGAGTCTTACAATATATTATTCTGATATTCTCCAAAAGCGTATATTTTTCTGATTCTCCAAAAGAGTAAGTCATACAAGTCAGTCATTCTATTACTAGAAACGTCCTAAAACATAATCAAAAGTAGGTATAAGCATTATCATCATTTGGATTAAACTGCGAGTACTCTTTTCTATGTTGCGGCATCGTGCTCTGCGTACTGTATCCCGGGGGTGAGTATGTCCTGGGTTCTGTAGTTTGTGGGAACCTGCCCCCACATCCTACAGTATCTTCAGTGGTGCTCTTGCCGTTCCTCAACTTTCCTTCGTACGATGCGTAAGCACCATAAGTAGCGTAGCCGTTATTTTCCAGCGCGTAGACGTCCTCATAGTTCTGAGCGGTAGGGTTTACCGCCGGCATGTGCTGTCCATAAATATCGTCGCTTCGTTTAAGTCCGCCGCCGTAGACACCGTAATCCCGCTTAACGGCACCGTAGCCGTCCATACCGATGCCACCATAGACAGGAGGGGGAGGGGGCCGGGCTTTAGGCCGCGTTGGAGCATAGACAGGTTCAGAATGGCCATATATGGGCCCCAATTCACCGTAAATATTCTCGCGTTTTGGGTGTACTGTACCATAGATATTCTGCTGATTCCAGTAGTATTCGGTCTTCATGCGAAGGAAGTATTTTGATAGTTTGATCATGGCAAATCCGACTAGGCCAGAAGAGAGTGCGAAGAGAAGAGTGGAGAGCCAGAGAGACTGTATTAATTTTATGTAAGTGTCGCACTATATTGGCTACCCTACCACTGTGGCACAAACTCGGAAAACGTTCCTGTGTAGCAGATACACGCGGTTAGCTAAACTGCGCTGCGCAACTCTTCTGACCTTATGAAGGAAAGAAAAATGACAATTTAGTACTACCTGCATTGGCTCAATATCTCTTAGACAACGTTCGTCGATTTTTTCCCGTAATTCCGCAGGAATAGTCGCTGTGGTAGGTCGTAGCTCCAGAGTTTCAAATGGATTACGTTCTGGAGATTTGAGGATCCTAGCTGGTCCTTCCACGGTCTGAAAATAGTATTGTTTCTATTAGCTATTACATTTGTATTTCGTTCAAGTATGCATTCCTTTCATTTTAGATCAACAAATTATTGACTTTTGAATAAAATAAAACAGTTGAAACATCTTGAAGATGATACGCTTAAAACATATTGTGTGCATATCTTTGTAACCATGCTTTCCTCTGTACAGGAGAAAAACAAGTTCTCCAGAGGTTCTACTGACTAGCATTAAAAAGTGCCACCCAGAACACCTGCGCTATGATTCATAAGCTTTGCACCTTATACTGAACCATCCTTGAATAAAGGGACCGCCCTCGTAAGGCATAAAACGTAAAATATTTGTTAACTTATTTAAAGACTACCTGCGCATCTACAACTGGACATACTCCACTGTGATAATGTGAGTAGGTGAACACCAAGTCAGTGTAGAAAAGAGCAGGAGCGACAGAGAAGAAGAGTGCGGTAGAGACGATTACTGTAGCTCTTCCCACACGATCAGAAGTCAGGGTACGATCCATTGGATGATAGGAATTGGCGTAGCACACGCTGCCTGAAAGTATATATCGTGACACTGTAGGTTTCTCAAATGACAACTGTAGCTTGTAGCTTGTAGCTTGTGCTTGCAGCCATACGTCGTGTAATTTCTTGCAATTCTATTCTTTCAGCTCCATATATGGAAGAACGGTTACTGAACTTTAAATCTGAGCCTATAAATTTTCCAGTTTTATCTTATTGTTCGTGTTGATGTCAATACGAACGCATCTGGTTGTTTTCTGGGTGTGTTCCATTGTACCAGTTTCTTTACTTATAAACTTCCTTTACTTATATTCTTACCTGCCGCAACTAGTATAAGACTAGGAAGGAGCACAGCCATAAAGAGCATTATGAAGAGGACAAGAATAATGTGATGAATCCAGATCACAGATGTCGAGTGAAGAGTATGAGGTTGAGCTGGAGCTGCGGACATCTGAAATGAATACACTAGTAAGAATAAGGTAAAATTATATATTATTAACGTTATTTGCCCATATTGGACAAGGAAAATGGCAATTGTACTGTAAGAAGGCCATGACCTAGTAGGTATGAAGAATGGCACCGTGATCAGCGAGTGCCCAAGGATAATAACAAAGTTACAGGGTGTGGTTCTGCGGGGCTGTGGGCGGAGTTTCAGTTATTCTTTTTATTTGGAGAGAGTGAACTGAAACAATTGCCAATAATAGTCCAAAAAAATAATGTAATGTTTCAAAGTCAAAGTATACAGAGGATGTATTCACCAAACACATGGAGATCCCTGGCCTCCCCGGGAGCTAAAGTGTGCGTAAAGAGTGCGAGCGCAGAGAATCAGAGCGCTCGTGAGCCTAGGGAGGGCTCCCATTCCTCTCTGACAAAAAACAAAAAATTAATTGCATGCAAGGCCGCGCACCCACCTGCTAATATTGTCTGGTCACGGCGTCGGGAGTACTGTAGAGACCAGTTTCAGTATTTAGTTGCATTCAAAAGTATCGAAAAAAAATTATAAACTCACCAGATTCTGGATCGCCTTCGCCGGAATCACTTCGCACGGTCGTCCGCGAGGTGGGGTGGACGTGGTTGTGGACGACGTGGTGGTGATTTCGATCTTTGTTGGATGCGTGACAACTACGGTCATAAGACGATCTTCCAGTGATTGCGTATCTCTATCCGTTTCCTCGCTAATCTCATTTCCTGATGCAATGGGACGATGGTTAACTAAAAGTAATTTTCAAATGTCATGTTTTATCGCCCATTGCCGATGTATGGAAAGTAACACGTTTACAGTCTTCCACATTTTCTTCCCATGAAACGTCGACCTTGAGAATATGGTAAGGATTAATTTTTAGTGAGGGCTTTTGGTTTTGTTAGAGAAAATCTTGTTAACATTCAGAATTCATTCAGAATTCATTTTTTTTTATGATATTAATGTTGTTATTTTCCATTTAAACAACAGACTGGGTCGTTGTTTAGAATGATACAATCAAATGGGTTGTTGTAAAATAGACATTCAACATCACAATGTACCTTGTATTCTTCTGTCTTTCCAAGGTGTCGCATCTTCGGTATCTGCGATATGCGTTTGGGCTCCATGCATTGCCACGCGTCCGCGGTTCGACTGTAATGGGAACTAACAGACCACGAATGCTTTTTGATTTCTATTCAAATTGGTTTCTACTCATTTATGTTGTTATTTAATCCAGTGAATGGATTATATTAGCCTACTCTTTTCTTTATCGATTTTCCAGTCGAACACTGTGCCAAAGATATAGATATATAGATATAAGATATAGATTTAAGATATAGGTATATAAGAAGATAGCTATGTTTCAACCACGGTATTTTCAAGAAGTGTAGGGATCAAAAGTTTAGTGTTTACTTTGGGCAACTGAGTCGTGACTTCTTCAGAAAACGGATCCACATCCACATTCTGCTCATTCGCAGATGAATGTGGATTGTTAAAGGTGAGATTCCTAGTCGGCATCATATTCCGTGACATAATTGCGGAGAATTTTGAGAGGGTTGAGGGGCTGAAAACCTGAAATAGTGGTGATTGAGTGATATGGGGGTATATAAAGGTTTAAAGCAGGCGGCAGAGGGAGAGGCAGAGAAAACAAGTAAAAGGAGAGAACAGAGAGAAAAGAGAGAAAGAGAGAACAAGAAGAAGAAAAAAAATAAGAGGAGGAGAGAAAGTAGAGAAAACAAACTTACATTAGTAGCAAGCTCGAACGGGATCTCGGTAGTAGTCGGTTCTGCGGCAGCGAACGTGGAACTCGCCATTGTCGTTGGCTCCTCCATTTCCTCCGCCGAAGTTGTCATTTCCGTTTCTTCCTTATAGTTTTCCACAGAATTCTGCATTGCAGCTGGCGTGGTCTTCAACTCTTCACTTTCAGTTACTTGCTCATCATTGTTTTCCTTACCAAGTTCCACAGCACCAAGTGGCTGATTTATCTCAGTAGACGTCGCTGCACCTTGAGGGTCAGTTATCTCTAAGCTCTGCATAGTTTCTTCGGACACTGGAACTACATACGATGTTGTCTCAGGTCCATGTGTGCTAGTTACCAATGGACCTGTGGGAGTCGAGGTCGCTTGCGAAGTTGTAGTGGAGGAGGTTGCCGTTGTTGTTTCGATTTCCATAGTCGTGCTTGGGGCGGTTGTTCTATATGTTGTGATGGGCGTCGTAGTTTTCTCCGTGGTTGTCGTACGTTCAGTCGTAGGAACTTCAGTGGTCGTGGTTGTCGTAAGAGTCACAGGTTCAGGTCTTATAGTTTGTTCGGAAACTTTATTCACTGCTATACGTCGATCAGTGGTGGAATATACGCTAGTCCTTTCCCCCGTCGAGTAAACAACCGGTGGTACGTTTGCTTCCGACTCTTCAGTTGTTATTACGGTAGTCGCTGGAGCACTAGGCGTGCTGGTCCACTCACTTGATGTCGTACCTTCCGTCGATGCAAAACCAACAACCTTTACGTTAGTTACGGGCCACGTCTTAGCGCGAGCTTGAGGAGCTTGTTCTGTAGAAGGCGTGCTCGGTGTATGTGTACTTTCTACTTCGATCACTGGCTCGGTCTTCTGGCCCACGTCCTCATGACTCTCCTCCTCGTTCTCCTCATGCTCAGTAGCAACTGGAGCTTGCCACTCGACCTCGACAGGTTGTGGTCGAGAAACTTCCATTATCAGATGGCTCTCCTTTTCGACTGACTTCGGGCTTTCCTGGCTATTTTGTAGCCCCTGCTCCTCCGACTTCTCAGCACTCGATTTGTTAGCAGGTTCTGCACTTGGCGCAGTGGTTGAGATGAGCGGCATCTGAAGCAAAATGTGAATTTTATTTCACTGGGTCACACTACTGTTGGTTAAAGACTCTTGCTTTTTGTTACTAATCACGCATAGTCCTTTATAAAACATCTATATGACAAGAAAACTGCATGTGTGCAACTTGCAAAATGTTTGTACCTTCGTGTTTAGCATCGGTGGAAGCGTGACGCGTTTAAAGGGAACGTTTCCTTCCGCAGAATCTTCTGCCTGTTCTTCAGCGGTGCTCTCGGGAACCTTAATTGATTTATTCCTGTTGCATGATCTGCACATGGTGTTGCAATCGAACTGCCCGAATACGTGCAAAAGTTTAAGCCGCCCAAACTACCGTAGCCGCTCCAAATAATGTTTTAAAGCAATAGTACAGTACCTGCTCATCTTCGACTTCTTGGCTAATGCCGTTCTCATCCGCATTATTGTTCACCTTCCTCGGAGGTGCCGCCCATACAGATGTGTGTTGATTGGTGTTTGATCCTTCTGTGGTTACTGTAAGTGGCATACGAACGGTCTCAGATGATTCGACGGCACGCTGAACAAAATAATTCTTTAATTTAGTTATCCAAGCGCCTGTCCCACACCACCGGTCGCTGGTTCGATTCCGGCCCGGAACCCCTCACCCGAAAAAGGTGGAAATTTGGTAGCTGGGTTAAACTGCCATCCAAGGAATGTCATTGTTAATTTCACAAAAATGAAAATGACGTTGGTCTAACTATAAGACGGGTCCCATTTTTTAGACTAGATCTATGAAGAAATGTGTGAGTAGATTTTGAATATGCGTATCGTATTCCTAGTATTGATTCATGAGCCGCACGTTTCGCGCAGCTGAGACTAGCATTATATTTTTGGACCTGCCACCTTTTTTCCGATCGTCCAACCAATGCTATCTATCCTATAACTTATGTAACTTACGCTCTCTGAGTCTTCCATCGTGTAATCGTCATCATGCGATTCCACTTGTAGTGGTGCGTGCGATGTTGTTGAGAATGAATTCTGAAAAATTGACAATTTTTATGTTTTTGTTTAAATTTTTTTTTTTTTTTTTTCCATTTTTTGTTTTTTTTTTTGACTCATCGGATTCTCCGTTTCATATACAGTAGGCTGAACTTTTTCCAATTTTCAGTCGCAAAATTCACGCAGTATTCAGCAATTTACCATGGCCAGTCATACCCAACTATATATCGCAATTGTCAGCCCCTCCGCGCTAATTGGGCAATATGCTTATTGGGTGTGGCAATTGCGATATTGGCCAATCAGCGTGTATGGGCGTGACAACTGCGATTGATTCTTGTGTATGACTGGCCATGGTAAATTGCTGAATACTGCGTGAATTTTGCGACTGTTAAATTGGAAAAAAATTCAGCCTACTGTATATGAAACGGAGAATCCGATGGAGTCATCAAAAATAGGGATAATTTGAAATGGCCCTGACCCTTTATATTGTTTTATATTTTTACTCATATTGATTTGTAGTGAAGGGTTTTTAATGTGACACCTCGTTTTTATATTTTTCATATTGATTTTTTACTCATACATTGTTTTTATATTTTTCTCATATTGATTTATAGTGAAGGGTGTTTTTAATGTGAACACCTTAAATATATTGCACAGGAAAACTAGTATGCCTTCGAGAAAAGGTATTTTACATTTTGAACAGAAAAAAGCAAACATTTAAAAACAAAAAAAAAAGATTTAAAAAGGTAACAAAAAGGTAAATTTACATTTTGACAAAATCACAAAAACGGTTTTTTGGTGAAACAAAAAATTTTTTGGTCAACAATAAATTGAAAGCACGTAATATATTTCGTAAAAGTTATGAAGGATACCCAAAACAATGCTCAACACTACACTAGACAACTCTCCAATAAGACTAGGCAATGAAACGTACAATGAGGGTTTCCTTGAGCGTGGTTAGTTGATTAAGTTTGGCGATTGCTTGCTGTCTCAATGCCTCCAGATGATCGTTGAATGATGTTCGACTGTTTTCAGAATCCTTTTGCGCACTGTTCTCTTTGTCGACTTCGTGAATAGGATGCTTCCGTACTGGTGGAGACAAGTTCTTGGCTGATCTGAAGTAAACTAGTTACAAAAAAGCTAATTATTTTTTGAAAAATATTTTTTGAAAAATATGCAGGGTGTAAGTCCACCATAAATTGATTTAATGCTACTGAAAACGAAATACTCAGGAAATACACTTAAAATGAGGTATGCGCAGCTGGTTGGAAATATTAGGGTTTAAGTAAATTTAAAAGTAGAATATGAAAAAACTATTATTAAGTCCATTTATAACAAACATAAAAAGCTTACAGGAAAGTGGGTGGTTTCCATATTGGGTGGTTTTCCTCTGTTGGACTTGGGCGGGGTGCCTGAGTAGGGGATTCTTCTTCAAAATGTTGCTCAAAATTTTCACTTGGGGCGTCATTTGCGGCAAAATCCATCTGAAATTTGAGGACGGGCATAATAAGTCAAGTGGAACTATAAAGAAACAATAAACACGAAATAGATTAACTGATGATTTGGTATGAGTGTAACTGCAAATGCAAAGAAAACTGCAACTGTAGCTAGATGAAAATCTGAAACGGACAATTTTTAAACAAAATACTTGAGGCATGGATAATTGTGGCATTACAATAATCAGTCAATTACAGGCAATTAACTAAATAATTAGCTGAAGAAAAAAGGAACCTCCGCTTTTGGTCTAACGGAATGACGATCTTCTTCGCGTTTGTTGTGAAGTCGAAGCGGGTTTTTACGGCTCTACGATCATCTAAATAAGACTTCAGACTAGAAAAATGGAAAAAACACGGAAGCAATGCGGCCATCGAACAAGCGAGAGATGGGGGTGAGAGATGTTGTAAGGGGTTGAAAACAGGGAGAAAGATAGAGAGAGAGGTGTAGAAAGGGATAGAGAAAGAGAAAAAAAGGAGTGTTAGAGCAGTATTATCAAGCCCTCACCTCAGGTTCTTCTTCGCTCTGCCATCCTAATTTCAATTCGCTTGTTAGCGAGGCGCTTGGTGCACTCTTTCCGTGCGAAGGATTCAGCGTAATCCTTTCTAGGTGCCGAGTTGTGCTCAAAGGCGTTGAAGTTGACGTCGATGATGTGGTTGTGGTTGCCCTTCTCGTTGTGGTTGCCGTGGCTTTGGACTTTGTGCTGGGCTTGGTCGGAGTCGTCCGCAACGTTGTAGATGTTCCAGCATCCTGAAGTGAGTTTATACAGGGGAAAATATCTCTCATCAATCTCCTCTCTCTCTCTTTTTTCCCCCCCCCCTCTCTCTCTCTCCCCGTACTTCTCCCAAATCAGTTAATACCAAACTTACTATTCGCCTATCGGGTACTCTTCGTCAGGATCCACTGTCTTGAAGGCGACGTTAGACATATATTGCTTTCGGATCTTACCAATTGGCACGGTCCATTAACCTAAATAAAGCCGTGCAAAGTACGGAAGTTTTTTAAATGGCGCATCCAATCAAGACAAAAACTCGCAAGTGTTAACTTTACGACACTGACTGTGAACGGTTACCGTAGTAAATATAGCTGATGTTGTGGTCTATGATAACTATGACACACCTTGGGCGATAGCGTCGTTTCGAAGATAATAGGTTTGTCGGAAGCTGATTGTTCAAAATCTCCACTATAGTCAGCGTCGTTGAAGAGAGCTGTGAGCACGCTGTCTCGCTTCACCAATTTACTGCAATGTATTTTTGATCATTACATTAAAGCGGTGTGACATCTGGTTTTTCAAACGTATTCAGTTTGAAAACCTTCTGTGCACGTCTGAGTCAGATAAGGCACAGGTATACGATTTCATTGAGAATTCAGTTGCACAGTGTACTATGAATGTAGATTAAAACGCTGCTTGTTTCATCAACTATAGTTCAATAGTCTAGGAGTTTACTTTTTCAGTGTGCCATATCGAAGAGCATTTTTTTCCGAGAATCAACGAAACAAAGATTGTCACTTGTCACTCTATCATCGGGGTCAAGCCACATAAGTCTTCAATAATATTGTATAATTCCTCACTGAATGGATTCATTTATTATCATGGCTTCCGGTTCGTCGCCATCGCTCGTTTGACTCCAGAATGCCATTCCTGTAAATACATGTTGATTTTTTTAAATTTTTTAAATGATATAATATACTACAATACTCCTCTGCTCAAATGATTGTTTTTGCTCAGGACCTCTGCGGAACATGTCATAAGCAAGAACTTTGAATTTGAACTTCCTTGAATAAAGGGGCACGCTCTTGAAGCGTTAAAAAAATTGAGATTCCCTAGCGTTAACGTCAGAAGAATATAAGTTATCAATGGTTTTTCTTTCTTTTTTTGCCCTTCTATAATTTACCCTTAGAATGTCAATCTACTACTAAAAGGTCACAATGTTGGGTTTTCATTTTCTTATTTATCTTACACACGTACACTCTACTAACAATAAGCGATAAGCATAGAGATTATATTTTGGTTATTTTTTAGCCTTGGTTGGTCTATTTAGCCACGCACCAGAAAGGAAAATATTCAGCGCGCTAGCTGTCATTATCAGCCAACCAACAGCAAACACGCCGACGTAGAATGAGTAGAGACTACCACTAGTCGGATGAGCCTGGAAGATTGGATTTTTTGTGAAAGATTTCATAATAAAATTAAAATTGAGGCTTAGGCCACTTAATAAACTAAAAAAAAAAAAAAAAAAAAACTACGATCATAAAATAAATTAATCTTATAAAGTAATTTAACAAGTGTAGAGCAGATACGTGCCATCCTATAATATAAGAACTCCAAAAAACATGCAAATAACTCCTTACTTAAAATTAATGTTAAAAATATTTCTGCATCCAACCTGATATCGATTCGCTCCACATTTTCCATACGTCCTGCATATCAAAAATATGACTGCTGATATCAAGGAAGACAGAGAAAATATTAATAATAAAATCCCGATAGACAATAAGACCGGTTGTGAAGCGAGGTGCTCTTCCAAAAGAACTTCATCCAGGAGAGTTTTCTAGACAAAAGACATAGTCATACGTAAGTATTTGTATTAACTTCTCAAGAAGTATAGCTTTCCATTTCTGTGCTTAACCTTATCATGCTTATCACGCTATCATACACGGTTGCAATGAGCAATAATAATAAAGGATATAAAACATGGATGGTGCCATTGACGCATTTTTGGGAGCATTTCGAAAGAAGGGATATTCATGAAAACAACTCGCGAAATTATACATCTTTAGCGAATGTTTTTTTTTTACGGCGACTCAGTTTATCCTAATTTCCTCACCTTATGTGCGAATTCCTCCCTAATCGTCCTGGTGGCTTCATCATTGTACGCAAATGTGAGAAAGTCGACCAGCGACTGTGCTATACCCGTTGACTCCCTGACAGTCATTACTTGTGAAACCGCATGAAGGTTCTATACCTGGAAAAAGGCTCAAATCTCAATATCAAGGAAAACAATAGTATAATGTCGAGTAATTAGTATACCAATGATAAAGGAAGTAACAAAATCAAAAAAGAATAAAGGAAAACGGTAATTACCGATAAAGCCAAAATGTTAAGTAAGGCGGAAAGGTCAATACAAGCTAGACAGTTAGAGTGCGGTGCAGCCGTGTTCATGATGCACAAGAAGTTCACAAGTTAGTGTAGTTACTTTACTACTTTAGTATGTTATTACGGATTATGACGAAATCATTCATGATTGGAATATTTTCTTCGAAAAAAAAAATCATTTAGTGACGCATGGCTTCCAAAGTGGAAGAATATGATGGGTATACTAAACCAACTGATTCTGTTCTAAATTCCTAAAGTATGAATGTGAAATAGAATAAAAATTGACCAACAAAATGTTTCAAACACACTTCAAACTTCAAACGTTCAAACTGTAATGCAACTTATTGAGTCGTAATTGTAGGATCTCACAAATCAACCTCTATGAACAAAATGTGTAGGAATTTATTTCGCAACTGGATAAACAAAAGATGTGCTTACCGCTATATTAAAACTTTCAAGCCCACTGTACTATGCTTTACTTACTAATGTGGTCAATATACATATGTAATTACGCCACAACGCGGTGCATACGTAATATGATAGTCTTGATAGTACTTAATTAATTAATTATCATATTTAATTATAATACAAATAATTTTCGCTTAAAATTAATTTAAGCTATTTGCAAACGCAGAGAAAATTGCCACTCTCCGCCATAAGTGTTTTGTTGGCACAGAAGCGGAAAGCGCAAAAAGAAGGAATGATCTCGGATTGCTTTTTGATTGCGCTGTTTGGTCTGCGGATGCGGCAAAGCGGACCTTTCCGCCTTTTATAACCTGACACCACTCTTTTCACCCGGGCCTGCAGGCGCGCTTTTGCCCGGCCAGTGGGTGCGCTTTTATCAGGCCCGCAAGCTTTTACGGGGGAAGGAGGGATGCTTGTCCATTGATGGCTTATTCATATGAGAATGAATTGTGCAACTCGAGACAGTGTTATAGGACATTACATAGGAAATGAGTGAAACCATTTGGTGACGGTTCACTGGTTGTTTCGTGTGCCATCCCATTTGGTGACCTCTTCGTGACCCTGTGGTGACCAAGTTTCACCGGAAATCGTCATCAACTGGTCACCAAATGGGCACAAACCGGTCACGAACCTGTCAACAGATGGTTTTTTTGGTAATAACCATTTGGTGACGGTCCAACGACAGTTTTCTGTGGTTTCGAAATTAATTCGTTATCCTGTGACCTGGACAATTTAAAAGGTTTAGTCAGGCGGATGCATTTTCTCGAAGTAATGTTTTAGTAGAAAATGAGAAAACGCGTTTCAGAAAATGAATATAAATGGTCAGCTGTCAAAAATGTTCAGTGGTGCCTTCTCTTGCATATCATAATGGGGTTTCCAAGTATCCCAAAAAAATTCGGTTTGGTTCTGTCAATACTACCGTATTTCTGCACGAAACGGATAAAATATGAAAAATTAAAAAAGAATATTCTCGTGTAGTTTCAATATACTGTAAATTTTTACCATGCTTGGTAACCCCATAAAGGATGTCGACTTTAAAAAATCTTCGCAACTATTTTTAAAACCTACAGTAAGAAAAAAAAAACAGGCGAGTTGCACAGCTTCAATTACTCCAATACTTTCAGCAATATGATATGAATATGGAAATGCACCGTTTCAGATTAGGCAATGGTTGTATACTGTAATAGGATATCAACTGCAAAATTCTCTCTTAAAATCTACAGTAAGAAAGGAAAAAAAATCAAGAAAGTTCAAAATCTTCAGCTTATGTTTATCCAATTGCTTCGTGAAAGGAAGTTATCGGAGTTGAGCTGTTGATTGACATCTCTGGGTCAATATGCATTTCCCTTCCCCTTATTCCCTCTCGTATCTCTGTATCTATAAGCCTATAAGCTATTCCCTCTCTCTTGTCATCTCCTCCGTCGATGTCGTCTTCTCACGAGTACACATAAACCATATATCTCTCTCTCTCCTCTCTCTCTCTCTCTCTCTCTCTCGACACCCTCAGTCCTTATTTAAATCAACAACTACGGAGACAGTAATGGATGCAAAGTAAGAAAATTCGAATGAACTAAAAAGATGTGTATAGTATAGTACATTGGTGCATAACATGTGTCAGGTGCAAACGGTTCCATATGTATAGGGATGGTGTATAGCGGCATAGCTGTGGTAAGGGAGGAGTGGCGCCCATCTCGGGTAAGATCCGAGCATAATTATGCCGGTTTATGGTCGATTCCGCAGAGAAAAGTTGCAGTGCTTATGAGAAGATCCGACTGAGTGCATTGTGATAATACTTTCTATACTTTCAATGGTTTAGTGGCGAACAAATTTATAAACATAAGGTTGCATTACACAAAACAAAAGTAATAAAAAGTCCTAGGCGTATATTTTGCCAAATCTACAATGGACCATAATCAGTCTAATATTTCTGTGGTAACTTCCAAAAGAAAAAGTTATCCTACTAACAATTCAAACTTTTATTCGTATACTGACAGTTGTTATGTGATTTAGCTCTTTATTCAATTAAAAAAATATATAACACATGTACAGTAAGGAAGAAACTGAAAAACACACACAGGCTAGGCTCGTTGAAGAATACCAGCTACTCACATGGTGTGATACCAATTTAATGAATTTAATTAGTTAATAATTTAATGAAAAAAGAAAGCTCTAGCAAATATCCTAAAGCGTGAAAAGTGAAAATTGAAAAGCGAGAATTGAAAAATGTCGCCAGGATTGACACTATTCTCTGTTGCGGAAAACCGCATAACGGATCGAAGATCTACAGCTCTCTAAAGGAACGAAAACGATATTTACACATACATAGGAAATGGAGAACGACCGTTTGGTGACCATGTGGTGACCAGTTGACTAGGGTTTTCGGGGAAACTTGGTCACCAAAGCGGTTGACCCACAAAAAAAAACAGGGAACCGTCTAAATGGTTCCTCCGTTCATATGCATGCATTGAGAGAAATATTTGATGGTTATTTTATGGGCTTGACCTAATATAGAAGGTATCATCATCATTGTCAATGGCATAAGGGAAATAAATAGGTATTTCTCAAAAAAAAAGAGTTTCAGTATATTACTATCCAAATTCGATCATAAATCCAGCATCATATTTTTTTTATGTAGAATACAAGATGTTTAACGTTATAAGTTATAACTTTAAAATCTAGTTGGAAAAAAACAGGCTGGACATACTACATACCCTTTATATATAGAAGAATAGTAAAGGCTAGAAAACGGGCCGAGCGTCTCGTATTTCAACGATTCATTTAGCACAAATGTAGCAAAACAACCGCTTGTGTGGTCCAGAACGTGGGCTAAAAATCACATAGGTCCCTCAGCTGATGACCGATTTCTTCTTATAACTCAAATGGAAAGAGAATAACAGAATATTAGAAACATAGAATAATATTAGAAACATACATTTGTTGGTAACCCTCTGTCAAGATATGAATAAAACATAAAATGACTAAAATATTGGTTAATAACCATCATATACCTAAAATAAGGTTGGCGAGTATTATGGATGAATCATAAGCGTGATTCAACAATAGGTTGCGGTATTGTATGCCAAAATCTGTGTACAACCGCTGACTCACTACTGTACATCTGTGTGTTTTGGAGAAAACGAATCCACGCTGGATAAAAGTTAAATTTGCATAGAACTCGTTGCCTTATGGTGCGGAACGCTGTACCTATAATGGGAGATCAAGGAAAAGCCTGTGGCTTGAGGAACAAATCTAAATGTTTGACAAACAATTATGCAAATGAGCTACGGTAGATTTCCCCAAGATTGAGATTGAGCCGAAACTTATTGTTAGATCTGACAATGAGGTTACATATGCGATCATGCACTAAAGCAAAATAAAAAGTCATTAGCTACAGTATAACTTTCCAATAATACATGAAATTGACTAGGCAAAGGAAGACATATTGATTAATTATAAGGAAGAGTTTAATTAACGTTGTTATAGTACACAGTTCGCATAAATAAAGTATGCCTAGGTCCCCTTCCGCTCGAAACCCAGTTCCCAGGTCAAACGGAAGAAAAACAGGACAATATTTTAACACAAATCCACAAATGAAACTCAATCAATCATCAAATTTAGCGCAAAAAAAAGTCACTTTTTATGTTCAAGAGTCGTTGAGAACGGCGATCTGAAAAGTCCTAATTTGGGGTACGATGGATATTGTGTTGAGTGTTCTCTCTCTCTCTCTCCTCTCTCTCTTTATGAACAAAAAAGTTATCGAGAGAGAGAGAGAGAGAGGGGGGGGGAGAGAGAGAGATAGAGAGAGCGAGATAGAGGAAGACAGGAGAGAGAGAGAGAGGCAGGAGAGAGAGGAGTTAGAGAGAGAGTAGAGACATTTAGAAAGTGGTCAAGAGGTTCGGACACGAACAATCAACCCGAGTCAAAAGAAAGTGCATAGTCATCATTCTGCTATTTCAATGCAAAATTCAAAAAACGAGTCTGTCCTCAGTCTTAGCCATAAGTTCTTACATTGCGTATTAATAGAGAGCTGAACACCTTACCTTAGTTAACAAAACGTGGATAGATGTTTTGTGGGGGCTAGGATTGGTAGAAGTAATAACTTCATTATAAATATCCCAACAACCGTATCATGTACTGAACTGAACTACTAAGAAGGTAACTACAGTAATGGTTAGTAGCTAGTGATAGAAAGTAAGAGGTCGCTTGCCTCAAATATTACAGATTTAAATATCATTTGATCAACTGCGCTGAGATGTACATATAATATAAACCTGGGATTAGTGCTTGAGACAGTATCAACTCGAATGCGCCCTAACAATGTGATATTTGCCTACGAAACGCTTGACATATTGCAACTAGCTAAAGCATGCGTTACAAGCGTGCGCGTTAGGGCACCTGCGCTAAGGGATCTTATTACTAGGCAATATGTAAGATCGGTGCAAATAAGTGGCACTCATCTTGTTTGTACGCACACACAACACCTCAAGACGACAAATTATACGGTGACGTTGCGAAGATATATAATTTATATGTACAGGAAGATGTTAGCTCAAGTAAACTGGATTTATTATTTTATCATTATCGAGTTTAGAATCAAACTAATAAAAGACGAAAATTAGTAAATTCATATATAATTTATTTGTAACAGGAAGATATTAACTCTAGCAAGTAAACTGGGTTTATTGTAGCTTGTAGCATTAGAAACTACTAATATAAGGGCAAGCTAGTGTAAGGGATAATTGAGAAAGTTGTATGTGTAGCGCAGTGAATTGTAGCAGAAGGCAGGACAAAATACAACAGCATCAACCCTAGGTTTGTGCATTTTATATATTTAACCAATTGTCTTACTATTCACATAATCTCAGTTCGAAAATAACTATAAGAGGTAAAATAAGATATCTTTGGTCTTTTCAATTCACCCGCGTTTCAAAAATAAAGTCATAGGCCTCGTCTTTAGATTAGAGAGATACACTTTTCAATGCTTCTGCTTCTGTCAGATTATCATGATTAGTGATAGGCAAAATCAGTGAAAACTTAATATCAATATGAACCCGTGTCCTGAAATTCTTCCACGACCTAATAAACTAAAGGAAAAATCACGATGACATAGATTATTTTCTTCTCTATATTGTCGAGATAAAATTCAGTCTCTCAGGCAGCTAAATAGCTGAACGGTTTTCTGGGAAAAAGCGAAATTAAGCAAAACTGGGCTACGAAAGAGAGAGCAGCGGTAGAACACAAACACACCACTAGCTGATTTTTGAATTTCCAAAGGACAAATAAATTAAATTGTAGATTTTAAAGCGATATAAGAGCCGGTTTTTGAAAACCAGTCGATATTTGGATAATTTTCACATGACTGACTTAAGTCCTAAAGTATTAAAAGAGCAGTGTTTCACTTTAAAAATATAAATTTACGATATTCAAATTAAATGTTCAAAGAAAAGCGCGTGCAACTTGCGAAATGGAAACAAACAAAATAAATGTAGAATAAAAGAGAGTATAGTGCTTTCAGCTTTCATTGTCTAGTCTAAATATAAGTGCCTTAGAGGATAATAGCGTAGCTAGAGTAAATGGGTTTCAAATCGGCTGCATGCTCACTTTTGCTACTTTTTTGTGTAGGAAGAAAGGCCGTTATAGGTTATAGGCACAGTAAAGTGATTTACATAGAGGCCACTAAATAGAGCAAAACGTACAGTAATTTCCTTTGTTAGGTTTAACTAGACTCCAAGGTAAATGCATGTTTTAAACAATAGGAATGCTAGGATATGATGCCCAAGGCCCAAGCGGTGAACATGTGTACCATTAAACTTTAAACTGGAGCCTATTGAGTTTGTTAGGATTAATTGTGCGAATATTAGGTACGAATTACAGATTAATTAGCGCACATAGCAATGCAATTCTCCGTTAGCTTATCAGTAAATGTAAATATTGATCTTCTAATTTATCCATATGGAAGCAGCAATGTAACAATTTTAAATGGAGTTTTTTTTGATGTACGTGGATTGTTTAAAATATATTATGTGTTTATATGTTTATATTCCCATTATCATATAAGTGATATCTATATAAAAACATCAGTGAATCATCACCATAATCATTCACATGTTAAACGATATATCATTTAAACCCGAAATACCGGCCGGATCCTGAAACGCGTAGTGGACAACTGCATTCTTACGTATTTATGCTAAGTTTCCCGAATTTAGCCCTATTTTTTATTCCAATTTATGTTCATTTGCATTGGCATAAGAAGGAAGATGTTGGTACCCGATATGTTTCAAAAACCGGCCAGAATTTCGCTTTAAATGATACTGAAAATTTGCAGAGGAGTTTGTGAATAAGAGGCGTGACATAATTTACATAGGAAGGGTAGCTAAACAAAACTTGAATATAATAGAGAGGACCTAACACATGGGCCAGAACGGAATAGAGAGTGGTAAATGTATTGGTAATGGAACAGCACAAATAAGAACATGCACAATAATACAAATAGTACATAACAAAAACCAAAAACCAAATGGTTACCCTAAGATGAAGTGCCTTACGACACATACAAATGTACATACGGATAGTATAGTATGAGTATACCACAGAGAGTACTACTAAAAGTAAGGCAAAACATACCCAAATACGCTAGATTACGTATGGTTGTCTACCACGCAGAAACATTTAAAGCGAAATACCGGCCGGTTTTTGAAACGCATCGTGTACAACTGAATTCTTACGTATTTATCCAACGTGGGGTCTAATTGGGGTCTAGTTTTTATTCTAATTTTTGCTCATTTGCACATGCTGCATAAGAAAGCAAGTGTACGCATGCGTTTCAAAAACCGGCCGGTATTTCGCTTCAAGCTTTCTATGCTGTCCTACCTACTACAATTCCTAACCTGGAACTCAACCCTGGTTTTTTTTCGCCCTCAAGTGCTCTTTACTATTTGCTTAGGGAAAACGAAACCCAGTCGGAAGCAGTCTCGAACCTGGGCCCTCGTTTACCCTTCCTTTAGACAGCGTGCGCGCCTGCGGGCCATGTCTTGCAGACCTGCGTCTTGGCCCCGTGCTCGCCCAAAAGAGCACACGTCCTTCTTTGACTACCTTCAACTTGGAGGTGTTTATTCACCAACAAACTGCGCAAACATTACCAGTGGTACTAAGATGGGGTGATCCGATACGATTAGCTAGGGTCACTTACTTTACGGGGGCGGCTTGGGTTTAGGGCATCTATGCGGGCCGTAAAGTAAGTTAAAGCGGTGTTGACAAGTGGTTTATGAAAATTGAGCATCACTAATAGAGGGTAACTGTCAACTGATAGGAATTGACCTGGTCGAAGTTAAGGCATTGTATTGAAACGTAGTTTGGGGGAGGGGGCTGAAATTTGAAATTCTCAAAGGTGTTTAGTTTTAGGGGTCGCTGAGCATATGATGTTGTTAGTAAACTAATCAATACTAACTAAATCAGGACGAATAAGAGCATGAATATGAAAAAAACTGCAACGGATAGGCACGTGCCGAGCTTTCAGACTCCCTGGTTTGTCTCCAATAAAGACAGCTCTTCGTATATCTTTATTGAGCACCAAAACCAAGGAGTCTGAAAGCTCGGCACGTGCCTATCCGTTGAAGTATTATTACAACATCGGGGCATCTCAAATGGAGAGGCCCAACTTGCTTAATATGAAAAACAATAATACTTGAATGAACCGCTGAACACGAATGAAGCAATGAAAATTTGCGGAGCGTAAAAAATGCAAGACCACATAAAAGGTTTGATCATTTACAGTGAGTAACACTAAAAAATGCTGATACCATAGCCCATACCATGGCATGGGAACCATTGGTGGTATGGTTGGTACACCCTCTCAAAAGCAATTATATAAACCCACAGCAAGTTTAAAGGGACAGGCCCATCAAAGTAAACCTATATTTACGATACGTCCATAGTGTCTGTCAAGCATTTTTATTACAATATATACAAACTAAATTTCACATTTATTTGCCATTGAAAACTTTTTTCCGATGCGCTCTGCTCAAATGTATACCGTAGAGCCTGCAAATATCCTTGTCGTCAATGCAAATTTATCGTGAAATTATAATGCGATTAAAATTTGCATATATAGCTTTGAAATCTGCAGTTTTATGGTATACATTTGAGCAGAGCGCTTTGGAAAAAAGTTGTCTAGGGCGAATAATGGTGAAATTTAGTTTGTATATATTGTAATAAAAATGCTTGATAGTCATTATGAACGTATCGTAAATGTAGGTTTATTTTGATGGGCCTTTCCCTTTAAGGGGAAGAAGACCATCTCCCAATTAAACTATATATTGGAACATGGTTAGAAAGTGAAAGGCTCCCGCTTGGACATCCATTTCTACTTCTCTCTCTCTCTCTCTCTGTGTTTCTCTTTTTTTTTTTTTTTTTTTTTTTTTTTTTTCTCTTTGTCTCTCTCTTCTCTCTCTCTCCTTCCCTTTCTTCTCTTTCTCCCGTACTGTAGAAGTGGGTCGGGTATAATACGAACGACAGTCGGATAGTGTGGTTGTTTCAATTGTGAGTACAATACCACTATACATATAACGCACGACTCTTGTGCTGGTGGTTTTGGGCCGCACGGGAAAAACACCCTGTTTTTGATTTCGAAATACGATGCGGAAAAAAAACTGCACAAAATATTTCGAACAATGAAAAAGAAGAGAGCGAAGAAATGAAACTATAGTCGATAGGTAAGGACCAACAACAACGTATGGGACGTGGCTATGACGTTTACGAGACGGTTGGCACCGATTTTTTTTTCTGAGTAGACCTGAGATTGGAAGGAAAGAAATGTGAGAAGCCAAGTCAGAAAAGTAGCCCCCAACTTCAACTGAGCCAAGTAAGCGCCAGTATGGTGCGAAAATGGTGTGCCATGGTGGCGCCAGCCCCTTTCCGTACGGGAAAAAGTCAGCATCACGAATTCCAGGCTCTCTTGTATACCCACTCTTGAACGATCAGCTGGCATACTCACTTTATTAACATGGCGTTTTGTAAATTTTAAAGCGAAATACGGAAATACCAGCCGTTTTTTAGGAATGCCTCGTGGATAACTGCATTGTTAAGCAATTATGCAAAGTGGGGTCCAATTGGAGCCGATCATTGTACTTTGTACTCTAAGGAAGGTAATACTCGTTTGCATATTATGCATAAAAGTGTCGCACGATGAGTTTCAAAAAACGGCTGGAATTTCGGTTTGGTGTTTGATTATCTTCTATGTCATGTGGAAAACGCTGGGAAACTACTTTATTTCAGAATTTTGAGATTCAACCATTTTAATATCACCTCCCATTTGAAATTTAGTACATATTATGAGCTGGTAGAGAGAGGCCGGGGGTGACCCCTAGCCGCGGGCAGCCATGGTATATACCCCAATATACTCACACACGCACCACTGTAGTCTGAACTATATATACACCATTCCCGCGCGAGATATTAAACACCCACCAAACAATACATCATTATCGCACCAACTTGCACCCTAGACTGTTATTTTCTGTACCAAATATTGATTTTTATCTAATATTTTGCCGATTTATTCTCTATAAGTTGATTAATGGTTTTAAATTAATAGCATATCTGCAAATCTGTAATTCAGTACGTAAGTATTGACTATAGCGTCAGCAATAAAAATGTTTTATAATGATTTTATTTAGAGATTTATTGTTATTATCGAATGAATTTCATTTTTTGTCTGTAGGATAAAAAACTACAGATATTGCGTGACTCCTCATTTAGTCTGAGTTTTATTTGATTGATTTTAATTCGTTGATTTGATTCAAATGATTGAGTACAGTGGTCTAAAAAATCTTTTCGTGATTTATATTAGTGATTTTAATAAATATTATTTATCTTGCATTTGTACTAATGGTATAATGGTTGCTTACTTATTATCATATCTTCCTTATTTCCCTTTTCCTCATTTTTTATTACCGAGCTTCTTACTGTTCCAAATTATTCACGAAAACACCTGCTGTACGCAAATCTGTTCGAGAAGATTCTGTACATTGGTCGATTTTATTTCTTCTTTTAGTGTATAAATGTCATAATGATATAGGTATCTAGATTATTGCACAGCAAATCAATTCAGATTATTATTGTAGTTTTATGGATTGTCATATGCTTATTCCAATGATCTTATTTCTTGAATCCTATTGCGCTTATGGCTTACCGGGCGTAACTCCAGATACTCCACTATTAGGCTCACTGTTATGTAACTTTCCGTGGTAATAAAGCGATCGCGGTGATGTCATAAGTATTAGTTACGAGGTTAGGATAGGTTTATGTGTAATACAACGCTATTACGTTCCTGCCATTAGATTTTAGATCATATAATAGGAGTTTTAAAAACATTCAAATTTGACGGAGTTTTAGCGAATCTTCCATTGTCCAGTATTAGTATCAGGCAGCAGAATGCATCTTTGATGTTGTGAACTTCCATGGAGCTGGCCACCAGTGTCTAAATGTATTAAATTAAAAAGTAAATGAAAGTATTATACTTCTGCGTCATTCTGCGAAGATTACAAACTATTAGTAACATATACTTCTACGGCTGAGTCTATCTATAGTGACCGATGGGAACCCTATTCTTACGACATCATAAACTTACTTACTTTATCGTGTTTCCTTCCGTTTGTTTGCTTGCTTGAACGCGCACCAGTAAGTGAAGCAATGGTACCTGTGATAGCAATAAGTTAATAGAGGAAATAATAAAGGAAGTATAAACAAATTAGAAAGAAACCAGAAAGTGCAGGACTTCAAAAAAATTTGAAAAAATCATCGTGAAAAATGCGATGTGCATGCGGAAGGGCTGCAAGCGCGCCAGTTGGGTCGGACCTGGGTCAGACTTGGGTCAGTTTGGCTGGCATGCGTTCACTGCTGCTGTCTACTGTACTGCTACACTATTTGTACTGCTAAAGGGTCGGCACTGCAAATTTCAGTGATATTTAGCGTCGGCGGTGGGGTCGAAAGCCACAATTTGGGCGCGCATTGGGTCGGAGATTAACAGAGCAGGCTATAAGGATACTGTAGTATAATAAAAAAGAATCATATGACGTTCCTATTCTATTAGCTTCAAACAAGGCTACACCATAAGCATGCTGTAGTAAAACAATTCATTTACGCTACAATTTATCAATATTTAGGTTCATTTAGACTTGCCTCATATTCTTTCAGTGTACGTAAGTTTGTCACTATGTTCTTATTAATAAAGGCCATGTTTAAAGCGAAATACCGGCCGGTTTTTAAAACACACCGTGGACAACTGAATTGTTACATATTTATGCTAATTTGCTCGAATTTAGCTCGATTTTTTTTTGATTTATGTTCCTTTGCATAGGCTGCATACGAATGCTGGTTTACTCGATGCGTTTCAAAAACCGGAATGTATTTCGCTTCAATGAAGTTTGCTAAGAACGACTTGTTACAGAATTTGTAGGTGCAATGATTTTTCCCGTTATCTATAAGCCTATAGTTTGTATGAAGTGAATGAAGTCCCCCTCTAAATTCAGTCAGTTCTTCAGCTGTTATCCTATTAAATGTATGTTACTGATAGGAAAGAAGTAGGGAGAAAAACCAGTTGTTCATTTGCTTTTGCTCCCCCATTGCTTTGGAAATAACAACTGTCAGATTAGATACTTTAGTTTTTTGACAGTGCTCTGCTCCTGAGCAAGACCTAGCTGAAAATCATTGTTATTTGTCATTGTTCATCTTTTTAGATAAGTATGTTTCTTAGCACGAGTTATTATCTTTTAGTAAGGGATTTGCAAAGGGATTTTCAACTTTTTTGCAGATTTGAGCAAGATTAGCCAATTTTTTTTTAATTGCACGATCTCTATGAAGCTGTAAGTAAGGATGTAGATACGTAAATTAGAATAAATTTTGAAATTTGGCTCAGGGCTGCCATAAAATCCCTTGTATTATTTGAATTCACTTTGGCATATGTTAATTAGAATACTGTGTGTTCTTTCTTTTCCATCGAGAAAAAACACTTCTCTAACTACTGTGGGACTGTGGGAGGTTTCATTGTCATGATTAACAATTATTAAACAAACGCAAACTATGTCCTATTTTTCACACAACGCAGTACTATTTACTATTTTCCACGCAGTATCACTATTACAGTGAAATTTCCGCACATAAATCTCACTCAGATATAATCTTCCCGTTGTTGTTGTTTTGCTCGTTGTAAATATTGTTTTATAAAAAAAGAGAGCATTGGTATCAAAGTTTGCAGTGAGCACACAGTTTGTTAGAGGAGACACACAGTTCTATTTGTGCATTGCACAGAGCGACTTGTTTTGCTATTGGTTATCTCTATCAAGTAGATAGTATCTCACCCCCTCTCTTTGCTCCATTCTTTAAGGAATTATTATAATATTTATTATTATTATAATATTTATTATTATTATCTCTTTTAGCATGCTTTATCTCTCTTTAACATGCTTTATAGAGAAATATGCTGCTCCAGCATTTTTGAGTCATATCGAGAGTAACGGAGTTTTTTGTGATAAAGAATATAGCGCACCAGTAAAACTGCTTACTTGTGAAAATGCCATGTTTCACCACGTAGTTTTTTATGACTGTGTTCGTTTTTTGTGCTAATATTGTGAAGTGTGCAGATTGCCAATTATGTTCACTCTATTGTCTTCTTATTATATAAACGAGCACGGTTTGAAGTTTCGTTTGTTTTGATGTCCACAACGGGGTCTTCTACGTTTCGGGTGTTTGGTAGAAAAAAACATTAACTTGGACATTTCATAGAATATAGTACGCCGAGTACTTTGAAGTAAGGAATGCTTATTGTTCGTATTGGAAAGTCGCCTCACGGGACTCACGCGACGATAGGTGTCTGGTTTTCCGTCAGTTTCATATCCTTCTTCAATTAGAACAGATCAGCATTCAGCTTCTCATTCAATTTTTTTACGTATCTATCCCTATGCCAAGGAACCATGATTTAATTTGTTCTTTATTATCGTATCAAACGGTACAACTGTGTAGTGTGTACTGCGCGGCATAAATGCTTCATTAATAAAAAGAACATCGCTAGGAAACCTCCCCGCACATGAGGTTCTGACGTCATCGACACGTTTTTATCCGCTTTTCTTTCTCTCTTTTTTCTTTTAATTAGGGGTCATCGGCCTTCGAATTGACCCTTTTGTTTTTCTTTCCTTATCAAAAAAAATCTGTGATAAAGTGATAATCGCAGCACGTTTTGGTGTTTGAGATATCTTTTGATAATCTCATTGTTTACCATAAATAAGATTTTGCACGTTTTCACAGCTGAGAGAACATTAAACCTCAGAACTCCGCTACGATCAGCGCCAAGTAACGTGTATAATGTAGTATATGAATTTAAGTACCTGCTTGCTAATCAACGACAACACGACGAGTTAATATATTCTCTGGAGCGCACTACTTCGGTAGACCAGAGCGGACTGCAGGGGCCCCTTCGGGGCCCTGAAGAACAGTCCTAGCTTTAACCTTTAAACTTTTAACTACGTTATCTTCGTCATTTCATTTCATTGTGATACACACCCTGTGGTGTTATAAATAAATACCGTACATATTCTGAAAAACCAATGTGTCAAATGTTCCTTATAATGTTAGTTATACTGAAGGTTCGTTGCCACAAACTCGGCAAAAATGTTTCACACTGTAAATAGTAATGTTTCAACCGTTCATTATGTCACCTTCTTATTACTTCATTACTTCATCCGATGTGCATCTAATGGCAAAGTGTCAAATACTTATAAACAATTTAAAATCTTACTTTTAACTTTTCAGAAATCTTAAATGGGTGACGAAAACTGGTGCACGTCTTCGGTCTACTCGGAAGGGTCGCTTGACACCCTTGACACCTTGAGTTGGTGTTCCGATGGAGACACGGATGACACCCTGACAGCACACCATGGGAGCACGTCGAGGTGTTACTGCGATGATGATCAACAGGTAAGAGCGCAGCGAGTTGCATACAACAAGGCAATTCGCGCTGTTGCCGCGAAATAGGGGCGAACCGCCAGCGCTGGGTGGAGAACCCAAGTTCGCTCCCTTCGAATTGGGATGTTGGGTCCCCTTAGTTGTTAACGTAATACGGATATGCTATCTTCATTCGTTATGATGATATAAACTTCTGTAAGTAGGCACCGTCAAAGTATCCAAGCCACAGCGCTATGAGCAAATACAGGAAAATTAAATAGAAAATTTTACCCTAAGTTGTCGTACCTAACTTTTGTTAGAAGGTAAGACTTTTACAACGACCACCCAGGCATCACTTAAACTATAAATTTCAGGATGGCGTTTTGTCGGATTATTTTTCTTCTGATGAATTGGACAAACTGAGCAGTTGTTTGAGCGAGGTGAACATTTTATTCAGTGTGTTATATTATTTTTTTTTTTGGCGAATATTTGCTTCGGTTTAATTCCTTGAACTATTCTGCATAGGCTAGATATACAACAACTCTATCTTACCCTTGCTATACGTAAACCATATAAGTTAAGTTTCAAACAAGAATCGTTCGCGTTCCCATGTTTCTCCTAATTGATGATGTCTGCTAGACTTGCCCTTAGCAACCGCTCTCTTCGTATGCTAATTTCTGGTAATCTATGCTAATTTACCACCTCCACTCCATCTGCTCCGCGTGTGTTTCACGTGCTTGCTCGCCTTGGTTTTGGAGAGAGAGCAAAGTCCGTTCTCTGTGTTCCCTTCCACTGATTCCTATCAATGTCTATCACCAAGGAAAACACCAATATTTCATTTATTGTAATACTTCCAATCTTGTTTGCTCATACTAAATTTAGTTTAAACGCCCATTTGTTAAATCATATTTGACAGGGACTTATGGGGTTTGCAAGTATGCTGAAAATTTACCGTATCTTGGAACTACACGAGAATATTATTTTAATTTTCCATATTATATGTGCCCGTTTCGTGCAGAAATACGGCAGTATTGACAGAATCACACTGAATTTTTGGGATACTTGTAAATTGGAAATCCCCATAAACTCCCCGTTTGTTAACTAAATTTGACAGGGACTTATGTTACGTCGATGGCAAAAATTCGGTCGAAGTTGGTTATTTTGTTCAAAAAAAGTATTGATTTAAAACAACAATTTGGCTTGACTAATTCCCATTAAAGCGAATACTGGCCGGTTTTTGAAACGTATTGAATACACCTGCTTTCTTATGCAGCATACGCAAATGAGCAAAAATTAGAATAAAAACTAGACCGCACTTTGCATAAATGCATATCAATGCAAGTGCTGTGATGCGTTTCAAAAACCGGCCGGTATTTCGCTTTAAAAAAAAATTTTTAATTTTGTGGAACAATAAAAGCAAACCAGTTCCCCTGCTAATACTTACTTCCACAGTAAATATTAGGTTTCATAATCGGAACGTACCCAAAATGACCTCAGTTACTTCTTCTTCACTGATTGGGGCTATTTATTATCTGCAAGACCTACTGCTACATGTTTACCTCTAAAGCGCTAGCAGACATGCACTGTTTTCGTCCAGAGATATTTTTCTTAGATAATAGTATTATCGGGGGGGGGGGGGGCTGTCCTAGCGTATGATCATTGATGTAAGGTGCTCAAGCAAATAATGATAATGTACTGTAATAATAAGTTAGATTGGATAGCTACGAAGCTGACCGTGCAAGCGGTATAACATCCGGTTTTTGAAACGTATGTTTTTTTAAGAAGACGACGTTGACGACGTTTTATGTATTAACATTTTTTTCGAATGAAAGTTTATCTACAAAAATTTGTGTTGATTTAACATTTAATAGTGAAAGTTAACAAAACATGTCTGGAATCGTCTCTAGACTTTTTGTAGCTTATAGCTTATGTCTGAAGTCATTTTGTTAGTGAAACATTCAAGCTCATAAATTATCGGAAACTTTGTTCGACACGTAAACAGTCAGCAAGTTTATTTGATGGCTTGTCATCATTGTAAAGGAAAAAGAGTCAGTAGTTTTTCGTTGTTTGTCAGATTGGCAACCGTCTCTCTCTCTCTGTCTCTCTCTGTCTCTCTCTGTCTCTCTCTCTCTTCTCTCTCGTATCTTTCTTCATACTTCCCTCTTTCAACAGCATCACATCTATTTCATTCGCTCTATCTCCCTCCCTTTCTCTCTCTCTCTCTCTCTCTCTGTTTTATTCTATCTCTATCTCTCTCTCTATCTCTCTCTCATCTCCTCTATCTCTCTCTCTCTGCCATCCTCGCCTTATCACTCTTTCCCTCAACACCTACGTACTTTGTCCCCTAGAAGTATTTTATTATCAAAGTCAAAAATCTGTCTAATCTCAACGTTTACTTTGTTCCACGTGAAATATTTACCAGTGGATTTTTGCTTAGTTCAGCTATTTTCGTAATTGCAAATGGACCCGTGACAGTTCCACTTGTTTGCCTCTAATGTAGAGATTAGATGCACTAATGTAGCACTGTATACACTGAGTGTTTATTTGCATAAAAGTGTTTTCGAGAGCTGTTTCTTTCATACATAGGAAATGGGGTGACGGTTCACTTTATTTTTCGTGGGCCATCCCATTTCATGATGGCTTTGTGACCACGTGGTGCTAAGTTTTATATAAAACCGTCGTCAACTGGTCACCAAATGGTCACTAACCAGTCACCAAATATTTTTTTCGGTGAAAACATTCTAAAACCATTACTACCTCTGAACCTCTTGAATTACTTGATTACTTGTTTTTTTTTTTTCGGTTATGTACGGACACTGTTAATCTTTGCTCTTCATTGGTTATTCTGCAAATCATCTGCAAATTCCTTGATATTCTTCAGATAACCAAATAAAAATGTCAAATTCTGATTCTGATGACGTCATCGATTCCACAGAATTAGTTTGGTCTCCACAGGGTTCTGAACATAATCCTGACACTGACCAATTATTAAAATTTGTCTCCGATCGACTCAGTTCATCTGAATATGGATCTGACGATGGATCATTGGTAATTATGACTTGTACATTTAAAGCGAAATGACATGTGGGTAGTGAAATGCATGCTGGACGTCTGTGTTATGTTTTGTCTGCAAATTTCTGGGCATATTCGGCACTAAATGGAACTCAATTTCTTATGATAAGCTGGAATACAGGTATACAGGATAACTAAGGGATGGTAATTTCTACAGTATTTCGCAGTTCCACTTTTTAATATTCTCTTTATATTTAGGCATCGTCAGATTCTCGTGAGGTCCCCAACTCTGTGTTCTATGACGTCCTTCAAGCCCAGCTGGCACTCTGGACCTGTGTGTGTTCCCTGCTCTACTCATATGCATGGAGACAACATAGGAAGAAGTTTCTTATGAGCATTGTGAGTTTCTTATTATTATTACATGCTTATTATATTATTATTAAACGACTTATGCTTTACTTGCAAGTGTTTTTACACAGCCGAAGTTTCTACCCTTTGGCTGTGATACGAAATATTTTTTGCCACTTTGTTTTATGATATAATAATCTGCAAAAACGAACACTCTTATCAAAATTGCAAAGTTCATACAAACAAATTTACATACATACTTTTCTCCAGTTCTTCGTCGTGCCTACGGTATTCACCGTGTGTTGTATCATCTCGTCCTTGTTGACGACGATAGTGATACTTGGACGGATATTCTCAACGCCGTTTGCTTATAATGACTTTATAAGTCTCGGGAGCAAGATGTTGCCAGGTTGGTTTTACTTTAGTTTAGAGTCTTTACCAAATCTGTATAGCTAGTTGAATAGTTAGTTTCGATTGATCAAGAGGAAATAATTCATTCAATAAATTCATGAACTTTTCGAACAAACTTTCACTTGACTTGCCAGTCAAACGACTGTGCTAGAGCATCATAATAATACGTTTCAACTCGGGCATTTAACTTGAAGAGAAAGATGATGTCTTAATTTCTTCCACATAGATCATCCACAAGACAATTAAAATTCGTAAATTTCTTTTGCGCTTTAAAGCGAAATATCAGCCAGTTTTTGAAACGCATGTGTAACTGAATTCGTACGTATTTATGACAAGTTGCTCGAATTTAGCTCGATTTCTTATTCTAATTTATGTTCATTTTTATTTTATAGTTAATCACCTATATTTACGTCCATAGGATCACGTCCAAGACTATATTTCGATGGAAAAACGTCATAATGACCATATACCGTAAAGCCGCAATATATGTCAATGAAAACTTTTTTTCCAAATCATATGTCGTAGAGCCGCAAAATAATGCATGCAAATTTGCATAATATATATGCAGTTTTATGGTATACATATTAGCGCATTGGAAAAAAGTTGTCTAGGACGAATAATGGTCAAATTTAGTTTGTATATATTGTAATAAAAAATGCTTGATAGTCATTATGACCTATCGTAATATAGGTCCCTTAAGAGCTGCGCACGCTGCATTCAAGGGAGTTTAAATACAAGGTTTGCTTATGGCATGTTCCGCAGAGGTCCTGAGCTGTAGGCGACGAGTTCCAGATGATAAATTGCTCGACGTCTTCGGGCTACCAAAGGTTCGGGCTACGGGAGCCAAGGACTTTGGGACAATTGAATATCACAGCGCAAAGTGCAACTTATTTCATTTTCATTTCATGTAATTGTCCGTCAACTTTCAGATACCGGCCATTCAACCCCAATGCGAAAGCGGAGTTTCTCCGGAAATTCATCAGTTTCTTGGCAAAGCGAGGTTTGTGGACTCATTCATAATGTTGAATTTGATAAGTAGAAGGATATTCCACTCAATTTTAAAGCGAAATACCGGCCGGTTTTTGAAACGCATTGCGTACACCTGCTTCCTTATGCAGCATATGCAAATGAGCAAAAATTTGAATAAAAACTAGACCCCAATTAGACTCCCACCTTGTATAAATGCATAGGAATGCAAGTACTTGAGATGCGTTTCAAAAACCGGACGGTATTTCGCTTTAAACTCCACTAAAACATGAAGCGGAACAATCCGAGCGAGAGGCAGAGAGACCAGCGTGCTTAAGTCGGAGAGCGACTCGCCGAAGATTGTTGGACAATTCCGAACTAGTTATCCAGCTATCTTCTATTTTACAGTTACAGTATACAGTTATCCGGCTGTCCCACTATCATCCTGACCCTTTTTACAGGAACTTCTACCCCGTCCGTTGTGCCGACGTCACAGCTCCTCCACAACTTCAGTATGCTGCTCACGGCCTCCGTCGAGGAAACTTTCCTATTGCTATCAACATGTGCCGTCTGAGTGCGACCCCCGATCCGAAGAGGATACTGTAGATAATTAGATAATTAGATTTATGCAAATTTTATTACGGTAATGCGTATGGTAATTGGTTACTGTATGTGGTATTAGTCCTTATATTTAAGGTACTGATTAGCCTTCTATAATAGTTTAGTAGAGTGTAATTATCTAGGAATCAAATGCATTAAACACTAAATAGGTTGCCAGGATATTTAGCATTTGAGAAATTAAACACTTCATTAGTACAGATATTTGCCTTCACTTACGTGTTCTAGCTATAAGATATACGCTCTTGGGTCAGGGTAGTTTTCAGATCATTTATTTGTTTGTAAATACGTTACGTCCTATTTATTTTTTTTCTATTTTTATCATCGCTCACTTTTTACTCTCTATGTACATTGGAGGAATACTCTTTGTTCTTTTGTTGCCGATTTTGCAGTTTTTTTTGAGATGTGCTATAATGGAGTGGTGTGTATGTGTGTGTGGTGGTGCGTTGTTTGTGTATCAGTTGTGTGTGCTATGTCTGTATGTATGTCTCTTGTGAATAAGATAAAAAAATATAATTAGTTTTGAATAAGTTGTAAAACGTTGTTGATTTGTTGATCATTTTTCAACATTATTTTGATTTTATTTGAAATATTGCCACATGAAACGGGTAAATTGCAACAGTAAATAACCTCACAAATACTCATATTGCTTGTATTTTATATTTTTCCCTCCGTATGTTGAACATTGATAGCAGCAAAAAAAGGAATAAATTATTGTGCATCATGTACATGTTGTTTGGACTATGCACAAAATATGGACGTAATGACACCTCATGACACCTCATGAACATGACACCTTACAGAAGCGAGGGCACAACACAGAATGCACGGAATTTAGGTATGATATGCACCGTGCGGCCAATATTATACCTGGCGCGCAGCGCGGAAATGCGTAGCAGCGTCCGCGGTAAAAGATCGCAAACTTGCAATGAAAACTTCAAGACATAGAGAAACACTCTTTTCTGCGTCTCCTCCTTTCCCATGTTATAAAGCCATCTCTTTTCCGCGGACGCGGTTACGCATTTCCGCGCTGCGTGCCTGAGAACGTAGTAGGGACGTCAGAATTTTCATAGTCAGCTAGCCAATATGTAATACGTTTCAATTGGAGTGTTTATTTGTTGAGTTAGATGTAAACGTGTTGGACTTATGGAAATTACAGGTCACAGTTACAGCTACAAACCATTTTGTTGAAGACCTCAAATACCCAAGAAAGATACAGCGCTCTGAACCCTCAATCAATTGTTGAAGGACAACTCAAATGAAAAGATACACTCTACCGTCAGATGTTTCAAATAATGTGTCAATTACTCAATTTAACACATAGTGTAAGACAGTCAGATGTTTTTGTGCAATAATGTTAAGTGCACCAAATCATTACTGATGACCTCAAAGGTTATATAAGAAAACCTAATGCGAGGAAGTTTTTTGTAATTGAAAAGTAGATGGTGTAGTTGTCAGGCAAGACAAAATCAAATAGTCAATTTTATTCATTTATACTCCCGTTTATGCTTCAGTGATTGTCGTACCAGCTGCCGTAGTAGCAATTTCTTCTACCTGCTTCTGCGATTCTGTTCCTTCTCTCCTTCTCTGTGCTCTGATCACATTGTTATGCTTCTCCGTGTTCTCTAGCTCAACAGCGTCTTCCTTGCCTCTCGATTCCCTATGATGTTTTCCCTTTCTCCATCTGTGCTCTCTCGACTCTTCTTCATCTTCTGAGTCCTCTGACTGGTCCTCGTCGTCTTGCTCCTCTCTTCTATGCTTTCTTCTTATCTTCCTCTTTTTCTCTTCGCTCTCCTGTTTCTGCCTGATCCAGTCTCCTTCCAGAATAGTTCTGTCAACCTGGCCTCCATTGAAGATCACATGTTGAAGGACTGCGGCTTGAGGTGCCGGAGGTACATCACGAACAGCTAGAGGCGTTGTCGTTGGCTCGGGTGTCTAAATCAAGTTATCGATTTATTGACGTGAACAGTCTATACTCATTTGTACGTACTCAAATATTTGCAAAACTTGAAATGTCTGACACCATTACCTATACATTACTCTTGATTTCCATTGTTTTATTATCAAATCATGTTTGCTAATACGAGCTACTTTCTCTTCATCATTTCATTGTGATGCATTTAATAAATAATTGTAAGCCGTCTGTTACCTGCATAGACTATTTAGGCACCATAGAACACAATATTACGTTTCAAGCCCAGCATTTAGCTTGCAGAAAAAAATAGAATGCGTTGTTCCGCTTCTTTTTTTTAAACCTCATATGTCATATGTTTTCAACTGTCATTCATCGCTCCGATTACTTCGGCTAAGTATTCTCTAGGGGGAATTAAGTGGAGAATATGGCCTCAGGCCAAGCCTAAGCCTAAGCCTAAGCCTAAGCCTAAGCCTAAGCCCAACCATGAAACATACAACATACCCCGTCTCTAGTATTCCGAGTCGTGGTCGGAGGCTTGGTTGCCCCAGGCCTTGGTGGTTGAATAATGGCTCCCAACATCTGAGTATCGAAGGAACTGGAGACGATCACGTTCTTCGGGAGGTCCTTCTCAGACTTGAGTGCTGCAGAGGAGACATCGACATTCACCGGAAAGAGCATCACTGAAATTTGCATAGGTTTTTTAACAAGTTAATCGTAGCTTGGTATTACAAATTTCCGTAAAATATTGATTGATGCTCGCTGTAGTGTTGTTCTTGCATGTCAGTTTCAGTTTTCAAATTGCAATAAACTATAAACGCACCTCGGCAGAGTCTCATTGATCACGTTATCGCCTCTGCGCAAAGCTAGTATGTACATCAAAGTAGTAAAGTATGTACATCAAGTGCAGTATCGCACTGTTAGGGCGTGTCGACATGACGATTTTTTAATAATAAGCTTGCCCTCTAAGGAATGACATAGCCTGCGGCCGGTTTCACCAAAATTTACGTGAAAAGTAAAAAATCGATATTTGTAGCGCACGGTAGATCCGTGACAACGGAAATTTGGTGAAATCGGCCTCCATAGACAAGTACATAAAGGCATCGTACTACACCTTTCGGTTCCAGCTGTCGCAAAGCATCCTTGGACAGCGACACGTTGGCAATGCGTGATACCTAAACATTTTATGAGCTCACTCCGGGTCGGAGTCGGATCTGTTCATACAATCAAACTAAATAACAAAACTGTTATGTCATATTTACTTAGATGTCGTATACTGTGGACTTGTGACTATATATGTCACATATGGTCTCAATATGTCCACCTTGTTGTCAACTCTTCAACGTCCACGCCACACACCTTCTCTTGGCCTACCCAACTTTTCAGTTCATTTCTATTTTCTAGTTTTTTCCTATTGCTAAGGACTATTTATTCTTATTGGGGTCTAACTAAACTATTCTGATTCTTTCTTCTGTTTTTCGAGTGATGCTTCTGATTGAGCTCGTTGAGTTCGCTTACACGATCACGTGTATGAAGAACACTAAAGATTTTTTAGTTTTGTTTTTTTAAATTGTCTAGGGCATTGCTGGGCGTTTTTAAAGAAAAAATTAAGAAATAATCTTGAACAGCTTGAACAGAAAAATTATCTGGAAATCATCTAGTGATAGTTGAAAATTTTACGGCCACGCACGAAAAGACGCATGAAATAAGGTCATTTTGAAAGGTTAGCGAAATTATTAGCTCTCCTAATCTCGCTTAGTTATTATGAACAGTATTCGTAGCGCTTTAATAACGCTTACTTCTTCGTTTCCGTTTCCGTTGACGTAGCCGCAACCAGTGCACAATATGCGGCTAGGAGAACGATGTGCATAAAGTGGGACATTGCGGAATGAATAAATAAAGACTAGTCCCCTAATAAGGTAAGTAACTCCTCGTCGGACAAAATATCGTGGACAGCGTATAGTTGAGGGAATTCTCTCGTGCAACAAACCTTGTCAGTGGAATCGACAGTAGACACAACCTCGCCCGACACTGGGGCTGAGACTGGGAGGACTGACCCAATAACCCTCTTCTTCCCTCCCTTTTTGTGTAGGAGAGGGAGAGGTGGTGATTAGCATCGACTCGGTTTTTTCGTCCGGCTTCTCCGCCACGAAATCTTAAATCCGCCAGCAACCCTGAGCCTCTTCAAGGTTACAAATCTTGAGGTGAGAGAGAGGAGAGAGAGAGAGAGAGAGAGAGAGCGAGAGAGAGGGAAAAGAGAGAGAGAGAGAGATACGAGCGAGAAAGACAGATATATGAGAGAGGGGAACAGAGAGGGAGACGGTTCCAAATCCATTCCAATCCCCACGATCAAGGAAGATTGGGCAATCTTGATCCGTTCCAGCATGAGAGAGAGAGAGAGAAAGAGAAAGAGAGAGAGAGAATGGAGAGAGAGAGAAGATGGAGATAGAGAGCGAAAAATGAGGCAAACATAGAAGCCACGATTAGGATCAGCTTGTGACTGGAAAAGACGTTAATTGCCCAACGATCATCGGAAATTGTAGTGCAGCTTTTGGGTGTTTGAATGGCTAGAACTATGCTCGATGTAAAGAAAAGCTAAAAAAGAATCGCTGTGGTCCGAGTGTCTGAGTCTGATGTCCAAGTCTTCCAAGTCTTCAAGTCCAAGTCTTAAAGGTTTCGAATCAAATTATCCTTTGATACTCGTTGTCGAGGAAGTAAGCATCCGGATTTTTGAGCATGCTCTTTTTGCAGCCGTGAGAAAAAAAGCTCCTCGTATATGATAATTAGTGTCATCACCATAGCCTTCGAACTCAAAACTATTATGTTACCTCGATTTGTTAGTTTGAATTGATTCCTCGAAATGTTCGTAATATGCTACGTTAGTTCTCCTCGCAGAGAAAATAAACGCGGAACTCCATGGTAAAATATATATTTATTTACAAGAATAGCATTCCTGCATAATTGCACGTATAGTATAATGTATAATCTTTTAACCGTCGTAATTCGTTTTTTTCCTCTCTCTTAGGCTTCGGTTTGCGCGGCGTTCTTTCCATAGGCAAGCGCAATCTGAAAATTGAGAAAATGGTAATAAGTATTGAATTGAATATTGAATGTGTACACAAAGAAATACTCTACTATTGTGTAAACCAAGACCTGGAACAATGGAAACACATACTGCAATCAATTAGATATGACTATTTTGAAACATTGCGTTTCATAATTTAAAACAAGCGTTCTTCGGACTAGGGTAGAATCGAACCATCGTCTTGTGGTTCGCGGTCCACTGCTCTAGCCACTTGGCCATCGATTCCCTCTTGAGACTTTACTTTACCTGGATCCTCTCCATCTCTCTCAATTGTCGCATCTCCTCCTGTATTTGTCTTCTGATCAAGGAGATCTTATCCTCAAGTACGGCGGGTTCTTTTTTCATATAACCACCTCCGATATAAGGAGTCACGAAGTCGTGAGGACGCACTTTGTCTACCATGGACATCTAGATTTGCATATATATTTTATTTATTTCTCACATTTCTCTCTCTCTTTCTCTTTCTCTCTCTCTCTCTCCCTTCCCTGCTCTCTACTGCACCAACCTGACGTTTCGCTTCAATGGCTCTTTTCAGCTGTTCATCGACCTTCTTGGTGTCGTCGTCCAGCTGCTCAACAGGAGCATCTGTGCTTGCTTCAACCGTCACGGTCTCTTCAGTGGCTAGTGCATCTGCAGGTTCTCTCGTCGTTTCCTGCTCTGCGGTCTCCACTTTAGATGTCATCGTTGTCTCTGCCACCTCCTCATTCTTCACAGACTCTACACGTTCTGTAACTCCCTTTGACTCTTCTGTTAGCACTGCCTCTACTGCTTCATTACTGGATACCTTTTGAGTTTCTCCAGAGTGAATATGTCGAATGACTTTTGGCATCGTTGTTTCTGAAGGCTCATCTGATTTAGTTATTTTTGAACCAGTCACTGGCTTCTCTGCTCTCTCCATCTCCCCCTTTCCCTTGTTGTCTGCAATCTCCCTCTCGATAACATTCTCCTCGGCGTCTGTAAGTGTCTGCGCCTCAGAGGTTGTCACACTATCTTCGCTTGCTGTGCTCGTCTGAGGCTCCTCAATTCCTGAGCCGAATTCCTCCATATCACCGGCGAACCGTCCCTCGAACATGTACTTGGACTTTTGAGCGTGATCCTTGAAATATTAATTGTTATGTGGTTCATTACTTGTCAAGTTTTATTAGTAATAACGTATGAGATTCCTGTATATCGTGATTTTTTTGTGTAGATAAGCTAGTTCTGGAGCTAGCTATAAACCACACCCCTTTTTTAAAAACACAGCAAACCATACTGCGAATGTAAAAAATATTCTGGTCTATGACTAGGGGTCGAAACGAGGCTATCTACCTTATTCAATTATACTTTTCGATATTGTATTATAATTATTATGACTTATAATTTTTTTTTCTATTGAAAGCAAACACGTGTTGTGTTTTCTGTATAAGAATGGCGATGCTGACCCTTTTATTTTCTTACCTTTACCAGCTTCATGGCCCGTTTCTTCAGGCGGTCGATTTTCGGATGCACCTGCAAATAATATGTGAAATGTATTACGGTTCTAAATATACATTTTTAAGGAATCAAATAAAAAAGCAAGGAAAATCTTATTCTTATTGTTGGATTGTACTAACCGATGTCTCCTCGACTTCGTCCGTCATTGGCCGAGCGATGGGCGCCTCGTCGATCTGAATATATAAAACTTATCAAAGACATCGCAAAGCTCCATCCTCTAGGAAGGCTAGGATCATCGAAGGGTCATCAAAAAAAATTGAAGGCGAAGCAAGAGTTAGGTGTGTTCACGGTGGGTTCGAAACCCGCCAGAGGTTCCATTTCTGTGAGCAAATCGTTATGAATGGGCTTTGTTGCGTTCACACGCGGCTTCAAACAAAAAAGCAAACTCTTCTTCTTTATATATTGTCTATTTGTCTCACCTGATCATCATTTTGGTCCACATTCGAACGTTTGAATTCCTCTTTGAAGATGATTTTCTAAACGAATATCATATGTATGTGCATAAAGTATCAAAATGTAAAGTATGTGCTTTCTAAGTGGTGCTTATTAGCAAAACTTCAACCAAACTATGTGTCAGACACTAGTCGAACACAAACCGATATAAATTTAACATGCACTAATTACAATAAATCCAGAAAATCTTTGACAATGACAAACTACAATGACAGACTCAATTTCATAATACTACAAACCTTCGTTCCCGAAAATGTGGCCGGCTTGATTGAGTGTGACATGAAATCCAATCGATAGGGTAGATTCGGCAACAATCTTTAAAAATGTAAATTTATTTCGATTAAAATGTGAAGACATATAAATAGATAGAGGGATAAGAGAGAGAGTGAGAGAGACGAAAGAGAGCCTTACAAGAGGAGAACGCAAGACCACTACTACATACTAGTGCAAACAATAACTTACTTCGCTTCAATATGTGCTTCGACCGTGTGTACAAGTAGCAATAAGCACGACGCAGCTAGTGTGGCGAGTTTCATTTTCCAAATCTCCTCAAATGAACTGTCATGTCCCTTTTAAATAGACCTAGCGCAAGTTTGATGGCAAGTGCCGTGGAGAGTTCTTTGACAACTTTTTTGGCATAAATCTGGCATCCCTAACCCCCGGCGCAGCTGATTTAAATCCAGAAAAACATACAGGGAAATTGGATGCTAAACTCCGAAGCTAAGCAGAGAGAGAGAACTAGAGAGCGAGAGGGAGAGAAAGAGAGAGAGAGAGGGAGAGAGAGAGAGACTAAAAGGGAAATAGGGGAAAGGTCTTGATATCGAAAATGACCATAAGCAAAAAGGGGGATTCACATACCGTAGACAAAAAAGAGTAACTCTCTTCATATATCTTTTGCGGCAAGTTTACTTCTCTAGCTCAAAGTTGGAATCTTACCATATGGAGCAACGAAATTCGTTTGTTTTGTTGCGCCGTGCATTTTGCGTAAAAATCACTTCACCGGTTTGGTTCTGAGTTAAGGTCAGCTTGTTTTTGGGGTTTCTTGATTATTCGAAAACTTTGGATGATACGTTCAGGCGGTTTTAGATAGAAAATGAAACTGGCTCCGCGGCGTTAGCCGACTGGTTCGCAAATAAATGCAATCGGTATATATTTACTCTTTTCACTAGCTTCGTCACCAATGGTATTACCGAAAAACCCTCTGGTACTGTTCATGATCATCGCGATCATGACCAGTTGATACGGTTTTGTGAAACTTGGTCACCACATGGTCATAAAGGCCACCAACTGGCTGCCACGAAACCAGTGAAACCTCGCCAATGGCTCACCAATTTACGATACATATGTGGTACTTTTATAAGTTAGCATAAGCATAGGTACAAATAAAGGCACACAGCATGCTTTTTTAGTTTCGAGAACATTTACTTACTTGTTATATTTTATTCATCATTATTCGTGTATCTTCCGGAAAAAGTATGCTATGCACTGGCAATCAACTGTAAAAACATTTTATTGAAATAAATATTTAGGTTTGACGCTTCTTCCTGTGAGATATTTCAGCTGTTCAGGCCTTGAGCGGAGCCTAAATAAAAGACATATATAAGTTATAACTAGACAGTTTGCAAAAAAATGAGTTAGTTACTATATTAGGCTCACCTGGGTGTAAGGCTCACGTAGGTAGCTGGTCCTCTTGTTAGCCTGTCTGTCTTTTTCTCTTTATTATTGTTTCTTTGCGTGTTTGTACATTGAGATAAAGATTTCTACTCAATAGACTTCTAGATTCATAGGCAAATAACTGTTTCAATACACCTGTATGGAAAAGGTCGATGAAGCACAAAGGTAAAACACAATAAAGAAAAAAAACAATAATTTAGAAAAAAACCAACTTCCTTGAATACAACGTAGTGCACCTTGCGGAAGCTGATCTTCGGACGTCCGTTTACTTGGCTGACGGAAGGTCGGAGCACCTAAAGTATTCGTAAATTTTCCATTTCATCTGAAATCCATCTTCAGCAAACTACGAAGTTTATTTACGTCAGGCACATTCGTACTGCGTTCCACCGTCTGGCCACTCAAAACTAGTTCCCGGAATTTTTTTAAACTATTCATCCAAAAGTTTGTCCTTATTCACAATACTTGATACTATTCTCACAATGTTAGGTGAAATAAGTATGATTAGATCACAGAGGCATAATTTCCCCAGACAACGCTTTAGTCAAATAAACAAACGCATGAACCATCTTTTTGTGGAACTTTTTTCGGCCATAAGAAGAGTTGAGCAGTTCAGTTTAAGACGCTTTCCAATGGCAATAATAACATGACTACGTTAAATGACCGCCGCTATAAGAAACTCAAACTCAGAAATCTACATATGCATCTCCACAGTAATCATAGCAAAAGGCACAAGGGACAAGGAATGTGAAATGAGGAACCTATGGAACCATGAGGAAACTTCAATTTTTTAACTACGTACTTCAATAGCCAAGCACACTAAAGATTTATAAATAAATCACTTAGTTTTCAAACCGGAATCAAATTGCCGTTCTTTCCATTGTTGAGCAGCAATTGCGCAATTTCGGGTTTGAAATTATTAGCTGGTTGGAAAGCATGTGAACCTTGATTTTCACTTTCTTGTCGCCCAACATTGCTTCCTTGAAAATCGATTTCATCCGATTCAATCAATATTTGCTTTCTCTTACGGTAGCCGATGGTTATTGGTTCTGGCGTAGTTTGTTGAGTACTGTATCTCGAAGTTGCTTCATATTGATGCTGGGACATATGTGACCCTTGGTTATCATATCCCAGTTGATTAGCATATTGACTGCCAGAAGACGTCCCGTGATTAACATAAATCTCTGGTTCCTCTAGATTCACCCCAGTCGTGATAATAGGTGACGAGTTCCCAGAGGTACCAATTTCTGAAGGTCGGAAGAAAGTTCGCCTGTGAATTGCTCCAGATGCGACGACAAACGAGCGAGTTGGCCCAGGTTGCTGGGTTGTTGTAATTATTCTACTTGTGGGGTCAGGCGCGGCTGTTGATTGAGTAGAGGTTGGTACATTCGTGTTAGGCGAACCAGTACTTTGAGTTGCTACTACAGGTGTAGTAACCGTAGCTCCTACGGTAGTAGACCCATCATCTAGTGGGACTGGAATCGTAGAGAAGGAGAGGATCTCGCCTGGTTC
>JAANDG010000895.1:0-40636 GCA_036852015.1 Pelodera strongyloides | reverse complement strand
GTAGCAAAGAAATAAACGCATAACATCAGAAGAACCGTGTAGGTCAACAATGCAAATATTAACGTTTTCAATAGTACCAACAAAAACTTCAACAGTGGGAACATTTCTATCAATGAAAAGAGCACAACCACCACCAGTTCGGTCATTACGATCACAACGATAAACAGTGTACAAATTAGATGGGTCAAGTATGGCAGAAGTATCATCCGAAGAGAGCCAAGCCTCAGAGATTCCAATTACAGAATACTGCTTAGTTCGAGTCATAGTCTGAATAACATGCAAACGATTATGCCTACGAGAAAGAGCAGAATGTGCGTTAAAAGAAATACATGAAAGATTCTTATTAACAGAACTACCTAAGTTGTGGTGTTGGTTTGCTGTGCCCCAAAAACCGGGTCCGGACGAGGGTCCGGACGCGATTTTTTGGTCACGTGAGGGAACCTACTAGGGGTCTCCGAAGAGAGAAGAAGATCCCTTTTTTGTTGTTGCCGAGAAACTACATCAGCATTAAAAGTGTAAGGCTGGTGGGGGGGAAGAGGAGAGGGGAGAATTTTAGAAAGGAGGGGGGTTTTACATACGCTAACCGAAACCGACGGTGAGTCGACGACCATGGCGTCATTGTCATCTCGTTGGGCGGGAACATCAGAGACCGTCACGGGCACGATCGCGGGAGCAGACACAGGCACTTGCACGGGGTGGCGAGGCACGGATCGACGAACTGGGGTTGGCGGGGAGGATTTGGAATGGGGTTGGTAACAGCGGGAGCGGGGCGAGCCTTGCGGATGTACAGGAACCGAAGGTAAAAAGGAGCAGTCAGCAGAGAGTCCAACTGGTAGCAAGAGACGAGGTCCTTGGCCTGGTGCGACGAATGGAATTGGACTTTTACAGCTCTTGGGCGGTGAGGAGAGGGGCGGCCCATACGATAGCTGTCCAAAATGAGTCCGTCCAAACCATAAAAGGCCAGAATTTCTTCCAAGAGCATACGATCATGCTCTCTACGAACTTTAGAAGTGACATCAGGGTGTTTGGCAAGTTCGGGTAGGCCATAAATAATTACCGAATTATTAGGTATATAGGTACCTTCAAAACGGTCCACAGGTGGCATCGGTCTCCGGAAAGTCCAATTCCATTCGTCCTCCCACGTCCTCCAAGCATTCACTGAGCACACGGTACCTGCTCAAACTTGGGTAATTAAAATTAATAGAAAATGTCGGCGAGACGTTCGACAAGAGAGGAAGGCGACCGAAACCGTCGAATGTTTTCTTCACTTCGATCGTCTCTTGGAGCACCAGCACAAACAACACAAGGACCACCTCGCACGCGTAACATGGCGAGGAAAGAGAAGGAAATGGAACAAGTTGAGGTAATTCTAAAGTTCGCCAAAGCCAATGCAATTGCGGCCTTTGAAAACTTTCATAATATTAGGGAGGTTGGAAACATTCTATGCTCAGTCACCACTCTCTGTCACGTCTGGACACCTACGTATCGTAATAACCCACCCAAGTTTTGTTTGTTCTCGCTTGCCCATTTAGTATGTCGAAATCGTAGGTTGGAAAATCAGTTCTTTCATCTTTTTGAGATTTGAGCAGAGTAGATCCCGACCGACCGATTACGTGAGAATTGTCACTTGCTTTGTCTTCGACGTTATCTAGTCTATTTAACGTTTATTTAGAAACTTGGGAGCGTTGATGAAATTATCGAGCAGTTATCGGATATGAGTATTCGTTGCGATCGGTCTGCGATGCAAATAAGTAAGTTCGTTTTACGAGCGAGAGCTACCAAGCTCTCTTTTCGTTAGTTGTTTTATGTCTTTCAGGCTCGAGCTCGAATGGATTAATCAGTTTAGAGATGCAGTGTTTTACCCAAATCGTAACCGAATTGTGCATCTTTAATCGCAGTACATAAATAATATTTCATTATTGGGAATTTCGCAAATCCACTAAGCTTATTTCAGAGCGCAACATCGAGAACTGCTCATTTTTGGAGAAAATGAATGAGGATGATTGGGAAAAACTATGTGACACATTATGTGAATGTGCTCTAAACGAAACAGAGAAAGATTTTGCCGTCGATGTATTCGGATCTTTGTTGAGTGAGTGTTTTTGATTCCCTTTTTTCGAAGACAAAAAGTCCGTTACATGAATTTTGTAACTTTTAACCGTAAATAGTAAATATTCTTCATTCCCCTGTGTTTTGGGATCGGGATCGCTGGCCAATAATATTTATTGTGTATTTCGCAAGTTCTGGTATGGATATATAACTTGTCCTGGGGTTATTTCCTATCGCCACTGATTGTTTCTAAAGTTGGGTTATATGGAATCGCATTGAACAAATATTTACTTTCAGAGCACAACCAGTTTTGTAATTTTATGTGTGAGAAACTCGCTCGGCTATCAGCGGAGTACATAATGAAGGTAAGTGTTCGGAATACATTTATTCTCACGAGTATTAAACGATGTTTTTGGCAAACGTTTCGCAATGCCGTTTTCATGCTCTTATTCGCATACGGCACGAGCATTATAAGACAATTTTTTCTCATATTGATTTTTTTCGTAAGCCTGACCCTTTGAGCAACAGGGGTACAGGTTGATGCGTGAAAACACGCACGAACCACCTCCGGATTGGTTCTGAGTTCTGACCACCTTCGGAAGCAATTCGAAATTGATATATTTGACTGAAGCATGCTGTTTTATTAATACGGTATATCGCTAAGGTAAAGAAACCACCTTCAACCACGTCCATTCACGCACGGAATTTATACCCTGTTGAGCAACCATAATACACAATTGCAGGGCATGGCATAAAACACCCCGCCAAATGCGGACGATCACCTCTATCTCTAATGCATTGTATGCAAATTAGTCTAAATCACCTCCCTATCTCTAATGCATTGTATGCAAATTAGTCTAAATCACCTCCCGATCCCTAATGCATTATATGCAAATTAGTCTAAATCACCTCCCCAAAATTTTGAGATGCGGACTTAATTTATTCCCTGTTGCAGGGTAATGATCGGGGAGTGCCGGCGATGCTCGGTTCTCTCCTCTGTGCGCCTTGGCGAAGGGGAGCCACACGGGCAACTGAAGCCAGTAATCCTTTACTCTTTACTGCCATTTCAATAGTACAAGGATGGTTGGTAGTTATTAATACCGAACGAAAGGACGATAAGAAGGTTTGTGTCAAGATTTTTGGGAATTTGAAATTGGGGAAGTTTTCCGTATAAGAATAGTACATAACATAGAGCCTACGACGTGAGTGCTTTCATATGTCTTTGTGTTTTCTTTGCTCCAATGCTCTAGGTTCGCTGACATTTTTCATCTACCAACGTGAGTGCAGTGTTTAGTTGAGGGTTGTTTCTCTACTAGAACAGTGTATCCAATTCCAACAGATTTGCGGGTTATCGAGGGATCGAGGGAAGGGTTCTGAAACGAAGTAAAGAAAACCAAACACCAGGAGCTTCCTGGGTCGGGTATTTCAAGATTCAAGCAGCGAACCTACCACTAAGTTTAAGTCTAACCTCAATTTTACCCTTATGAAGACTCGTATAAGTATTACTGATTAGTTCAAGTAGTGCAGACACTGTTTTCTTTTAGAAACAAGAACATTCGAATGATATCGATGGAGAGGAGTGCCAAGATGAATCGATTTCATCATTGGAATCTGGCGCGGGTGAATCTGAACGGGTAGAAAGGGAGGGAGGAACAGATAAAGCGGAGCGAGAGGGAGAGAGTGCTGACGAGGAAGAACATTCTGAATCATCTCTTTCGTGCGAAGACGAAGAAGAAGAAGGAGTTCATCCGGTTAGTTTTTGTGCTTGATTTCGTTATTTATTAAATAACAATCCAATCTATCTAATGTATCTATCTGTCTATCTATCTAATATCTGTATTTATGTTTTCTAAGAATCTAATGTTATCATGCTATATGATGGATCCACACTTCTCTTCAGTGCGTTATGTCCTTGTGGTGCTCATGAAAAGTTGTTAAAAAAGAAAAATGTTCAAAAAAGAAAAAAAATGTTCTGTAGTTCTATCGAGAATTCGCGAATAATAACGTTCCTATTTTGTCCAGGAAATTGTGAACCGTTGTGCCGTTGCTGTCTCTGAACTCTGTGCGTGTACGCAAAGATCGCTGTGGATGAAGTGGCCTACGCTTTGTGATGAAATTTATGCTGCGATCAAACCGGCCATCACACATTCTACAATACTTGCTGGGTGAGCTAGTTTAAATGAAGTTTTTTATTTGTTTACTTTATTAGTGGAGAAATCCAGAACTCTAATCACTGTTTAGTTATGTAAGGTATTTGTTGGCTGTTGGTCTAGCCCAGCGGTAGGACCTCCATTATCCCGTAGAGTTTGTAGCAGTAAACATGTTCTATGGTGAGAACCGTAGTGACTTTGTTAAAGCGAAATACCGGCCGGTTTTTGAAACGCATCGAATACTCCCTGCCTTACCATGCTTCATATGCAAATGAGTATAAATTTGAATGAAAAATATACCCCAATAGACCCCTTTTAGCATAACTGCATAATAATGCTGATATTTGAGATGCGTTTCAAAAACCGGCTGGTATTTCGCTTTAACGTGACGTGTGTATGTTTTGATTGCGCTACGCTACGTGTCATTATAAAAACTATTTTCAGTGGTACCAAAGCGTCCCTCCTTTCAACATGGATTTCTCTTCACATGTGGACACGTGCAAAAGCACCGACTACGACTACAGCTGCTACGCAAACTGCAGCGAAGTAGATACACTGGTGAAACTCGGCGTCGCCGTGCAGGTCCGCCGCTGGGGCGCGGCGCACCCCCCACTAGAGTGTGCGGGGGGGGGGGGGGGGGGTGCGCCACAGGTGCGCCACGAGTGTCCTATTTTACTTGGCGCACTAGCGGCGCACCATTTAGGTAAGACGCGATAGGTGCGCCAGTGGTGCTTCTCACGTGCTCCACAGTTACGCCGTATGGGGTTGACGTGCCCCTGGCGCCCCGCCGTGTACCTAAAGGGGTGCGCCGCGCCCATGTGGCACACCCTGTTTGTGTGCGCGCGATGGCGCGGAGTTTCGCGTTGTATGTTTCTTTTTTTTGTAATTTCACCTCATCTTGTGTCGCTAATATGTTATGGAAGTCTGTGATTAATATTCCTAATGCGCTAATTTGTGTTTTTAAAGCGAAATGCTAACCCCTTTGAAAAATTTGCATATGATAAGTAAATCCTATGTATCCTACGCTAATTTTGTACGATGGTCCACGGCAATCGTACAAAATTAGCATAGGATACAGATACATAAGATCGGCTTATCATATGCAAATTTTCCAAAGAGGCTAGCATTTCGCTTTAAAGGATAGTAACGTGCGTCCCTATAGATTGAACTGAACGCTGATGTGATGTATGATGCGAATTAACTTTATTACGTAATAAATTAAAAATTCATTCTATATAGCAGCTATGACTAAAATTAGTTACGCTAAAGTTTTAGACGTTTTACCGTTCTTCACTGTGATACTGTGAATAGTTTTTCTGTAATGTGCTTAGTTTTACTAACTTTTTTTTCCTTTATTTTTTTTTAGTTTCCTTTATTTGGTTTAACGAATACTTATACTGTATGATTGTATGATAGTGCTTGATTACTTAATAAGTTTTAACCTGCAGCGGTTGCTGTTTTTTTAGCAGTATCTTTTTATTACTGTGCATTTTTATATCGATATGTCAGAAATATTTTTTTAAATAATTTGTTTTGTTCTAAACGGTTGTATAATCGATTTTTTTAACTTGTGTTGTTATCCCATTTGTACCATCGCCTTTGTTGTTTCACATTCCAATTCTAAAACCGTTTGCCGATGTAAATTGTAAATATTTTTGTTTGTATCTCGCGCTAACATGATTTAGGTCACATATCCATCGTAATGCCACTACGGTAGTGATGCCTAGCTTTTTTGATTTTTACAAGTATTACAATTTTCTTGTTTTATTCAGTACACGTCTAGCTTAGTATATCTAAGTAAAGCTAGCTTTTGTTTAGTCAGCGACGATCGCTCGATGCAATTCAATTAATTTTGAGAAATAAACACCTGTGTCGCTTTTCTTCGGTCTACTTATGAGTGTCAAAGGACTGAACGTTACGCATGGGTCTCCTTACACGCGGGGGAAGGGGGCCAAAGGACTTGGTTTTAGGCATTCAACGAGAAAATTGATGCAAGCGGCAACGGCGCGGCGTGCAGGCGGGCATGAAAAAAGTGTCCCGCCGTTGGGAAATGGCGGGCCAGATTGCACGCCGTACCCTCGTCATTTCGCCTCGGGCTTTTGGAGTGCAAGCGGCGTCGTAACAGCGGCCAAGTTGCGCACCGTACCGTTTCGCGTGCATTTTTGCACGCCACCGTGTTGCCAAATGCACGCTGCACGCCGTTTTCACGCGGCTTGCACACCAAGTTTCGTCAGTGTAGGGGTGCTTTTACACATTGGTGAGGGGCAAAAGTACTGAAGGTTTAGGCTTATGGGTGCTTTTACTCTGGGCAAAGGACTCGAGTCTTTTGAAGCAAATTCAGCATAACTTTTTCCCCATGGGAGAATAATTGCTTTGTTTGGTATATTTAGCATGAGACTGTCTTTTTGCTTGATTTGTTTGTATGATTAATCTGGATATTGTGTCTGCTTTCCCCTGTTCGGCATCGCATTAGTTATTCGGGGATCTTTTTATGTGTCTCGTGTGTGTGTTGTCTGGTCAAACGATCTAGGTGTGCTTGCAAAAAGAAAGAATAAAAATACTAGAAATTTGACGCAATTTCGAGTTTTATCATTCTTTGTGAAGTTATTTGTCATTAAGAATTACATAAGGAATTCACTTCAACTTTAAAGCTATATAGCGGCCGGTTTTTGAAACGACTGTTGCTCAACTGCTTTTCCATATCTTGTAAATAATAAAATAATAAATCATCAGCGTTTCAAAAACCTATTTACACTATAAATGAAACCACACCAAAGGCACTTTTTGTCTGCACAAATTAAACATGGAATTTTTTTTCACATAAATGCCCTAGAAAACTTTGACTGTTGGAGTTCATCGTGAATACGCCAAGCTGGTATGTTCTAGATTTTATTATTTCCATAACCGTAATTACTGACAAATTATCTTTATTTCTAATCGATATTCCCTGTTTATATTGCCAATATTACTGCGTCATTCGTATTTTGTTACATACAAACTGCGTGGAATTATCGAGTCTTTTATTGCTTTGCTTTTCCCATGCATTTATAATGCCTACCTTTTATTACTCTCTTCATCGGGTGATGTAAAATATCGTATAATATCGATAATAATATAAATACCATACTAAATAATAATTATTATTATTCAAATGGTAATAAAAGATAAATTATAATGCATGATTATCAGCCATGCTTAGTCGGATTATAATGCATGATTATCAGCCATGCTTAGTCTCTCGAGATCCTGGCGAGCGTCCGGCGAATTCTGAACGAGGGACGATTTGAGAGATGGACGCACCATCAGTCATCAGTTTCACCTTACGGCCGTCACTGTCAGGAATAGCAGAAGTCATGCACCTTTAGATAAGCTTAGCCCAAAAGTCTTTAAAGTTTCTAGAGGAAATGCTTAACGGCTATCGCCCGTTAAATAAGGCCACTGATCATGTCTAAGGCTAAGAATGGCAAATAGTCTGCAAGCACATTCTCCATATAATCGTCCTATCAGTGCCGTCTATAGGTCTATGTCCATACGCATATGTTACGGATATTGAATCAGTTAGAGTTAGAGAAACCTTGGTTAGGCAGCATGGAACTAGCATTTGAATAAGCCACGTTTTTCTTGTAAGCAATCATGACAGCTAAACGCTAAACCCTTTCATAATCTCTTGAAAAATGAAGTGCGAGTGAACGAAATTAATTAGAGGAGCGTTCGCTTCTCAACCATACAGTAATAGGTAAAAAAAAAAGTTTGCACTTTGTGGATTTATATACATAAAAAGGTTGTTTATTCGCCTGTTTGGTTCGTCTTGCGTGTACTTCTGATCTCCCATAATTTTTCATGATTTTCGCAGATTTAGCGTTCTATAAAGATGCGAGCATAGCACACGGCACACGAACGTATGTATTATGTTAATTTGGGATTATAGAATTATATAATATCGCACTCGAAGTTCATTCCCAAGTTAACACTATAAGCTACTTGAATTGGTTTATATTAAAAGTCTTTGCTTAGTCACTCAATACACATACTAAGTTGATAGATATACTATGATGACCAAATTTAGTGGATTAGGCGCGCACCCCAGGAACATCCATTGCGCACTCGGAATTCCTCAGAAAACACATATTCCTGTGTGAATGCTGTAGTCGTAGTCTGTAGCCCTGGAACATAGGAAGGTCTGTATGACTTTAGTCTGTAGTTCTATGCATAATGAATTATCGTCTATCAGGTATCTGTGCATGGAGAAGCTTCAGTTTCCACTATGGAGACATGTTTTCAGTGAATTACGTTGGCGCACAAGCCGCGTGAAACTGGCGTGCGAATATCCTCCGTGACAGTGTGCAAAATGTGCGCGGAACATGATTCGACTGCAATTTTGTTCGCGGATCTCCTCAAGCCGCAACCTCGCCTCGTGCATCGCGCATTTTCCGTCTGTGGTGTTATTTTTTAATAAATAAATAAATAAATCCGAGTCGCGTTCATCAACTCCCACTTCGTATTTCATTCGCTTTGTTCCAGTTTCTATATGTCAGTTACAAATAATAAAATACAAACTGTCAGTCAATTGTTTTCAAGTTTGCGAATTATAAGTAAAACATTATCCGTACGTCGCTTTTTATTTTAAATTTTGCCACCTACAATTAGGCAGCGATGTTTTTTTGTGAACTTGCACTTTACTAAATTGCACTCTGTGATTTGTACGATTTGTACTGTGCGCGTCGCTTTTTATTTGCCTTGACTCACTGATCCCAACGGAAAAACAAGGCATTTTGTGCCGTTGCCGCATACCTACTAAATTAAACGTCTTTTACATTTTGACGTAATGTATATTCCTCCCGTACCAACAATAAAACAGTAACAACTAAACCTGTAGAGATATAATACAATAAAGTTGCAAAACTTTTTCTAGGTAAGTCATCGGCCAGAATGTGACGAAAATAGGGCAAAGTCGCGATATTTTCGCTCCAAATGACGATGCACACTGATGAAACTGCGCGGCGCTAACCTGGCTACATGGCGGCAACAGTAGATGAAAATTAGAAAATCTATGCAGCACCAGCTAAAAAATAGTGTGAAGGAACGCTCTGAACTCGCGAGAATCTGGCGAAAGCGAAGTGAGGTGTGCCGCGGCACGATGTAGGATATTTCGGCTTGGAGAAAGAGAGGGATCACGCCACACATAGATTCCCCCAAATAGGAAGGCTCCGAATCTCTCAGCGTTCTTTACATATACATCCACAGAAGTTAGACATGTCTGCAGGTTCAGGTCCCAGGTCTCAGGACGAGAGTTTCTGGTCTACTCCTCTACTCATCCGTGCTCCATGCCCGACCAATTTGTGGGCATTGCGTGTGGCGTCTCAAGTTCTTTGAGGAAAACTAGGAGCATTTCAGAGATGGATCGCTCTCTCTCTCTCGATATTTCTCTTCCAATATTCTCTCTCTATCTTTTTCTTTCTTCTTTCCTCTCTCTCTCTCCCCCCCCCCTCTCTCTCTCTCTGTCTCTCTCGCTAACTCCATTTAATGTAAAGCGCACTCGGGCCGCCCTTTTTGCCAGTCGGGCGGGGTTTTTTGTGGGTCGTAGACGAGACGAATGCCGACAAAAAAAACGATGTACTAGACGGACAGCATAAAGAGTACAAAGTGGAGCGTGAGAGAGAGAGAGAGAGAGAGAGAGTGAAGGATCAAAATACAGAGAGAAGGGGGCAAAGACGCTAGAGAGAGAGAATCGAGAGAGGGAAGGAGAGGAAGAGAAATAAAGAGAGAATGAGACATTTTGTTCAAAGATCCTAGAGCTCCGTTCATCGACGTGGCCTCGGGTGGTCTGTAGTCTGTACGTCGTCTGGCTGGGGATTTATACATTTTATTGCGAACTTCAAACGGACCACACGTTTATTCGTCTACGAATAGTACTGTCATTAAAGCGAGAGAAAAGAGAGAGAGAGAGAGGAGAGAGAGAGAGAGAGAGAGAGAGAGAGAGAAAGTGAGAGAAGAATGAATCATTTTACTCTGGCCAGACAGCACCCATGTGCGTGTCTGCACTTTACTACCTTTCGAAATACTTACGACCTACTCCTACAGTACTCCAAATAATGACCATTCGGTCCGCGTCCGGTGTATTTTAGTATCTCTGCATGAAGGGAAATATATAGATTCAAATGACACACAAACGTAAACGCATCCTACATAAAACAGATAAAATTAGTTCGTAAACAGATTAGCACTTCTCTTTGCAAGTTCTATTTCTATACCCCTACTTTTTTTGGGTTGCTCAGATCTAAGATCTTACGGTAGCATCCTGCGACAGAACAATAGACTTTTTGTCGCCACCAGAATTAATCCCAACTGCAATGTAAATTACCGACGTGCGTTCATTTAAGCTGAGGTATTATGGTTTCTCGCATGCACAATACTTTAATAAAGATTTTCGTTCAGTGGTTGTACTTTAAACAGCTTATAGTCTTATAGACACAAATGGGCACATCGTGGCAGCCTTAGGCGGGATTTAAAAATCCAAAAAAAATTCCGCACTTCTCATACAGTGTAATTCGATTTGCTGGATTTGAGATCGAAGGCTTAAAAATATTGAATTCAGTTCGGCCGTAAAGCCTTAATCGCAAAGTAGGCTTTATAATGAAAAGATGTTTTCGAAGGTAACAAAAACTGAAGAAGATTCATTCGCAACTTTATACCTTCGTATTTATACTCACAAATTACAGGCCACAGTTTTTTTTAAATCGTATAACCAACAATTAGAAAGTTATTATCTTACAATTACAACGTGCGGCGGCGGTGATTTTCTCTGTGCAAATTCTATTGTAAAAACTATCTACAGTATACTTATAATTACAACGTTTCTCTACAAATGACGTTTATTGTCACTTGTTCGTAGTTGAATATTCTGTGGTCGGTTTGGTAAAGGACTGGCAGACGAGACCCAGACACACCGCCCTCCGCAGAACACAGGGGGAATCCGCCTGAAAAACGCCGCGCCTCTCTCCCGTTGCCTGAAAAACGCCGCGCTTAATTTTTGCCATGAAAAATCCACCCCGGCGTTTTCCAGGCAGCGGGAGCAGCAATTTGACGAAAGGCGGCCGGCGGACAGTCCTCTCTCTCTTTTCCAATCCCCACGCATGTGCGATTTGGCCGAGTGGTCTAAGCAGCGGACTAGTAATCCGAGTCAGTGGGCTTGTCGGCAGGTTCGATTCCTGTAAAGTGCTTGTGTCTTGCAAAGCTGTATTAATATAAAATACATGCATTGCAAGCCATAAGCACTATCTTATTGTTGTGATTTTCTGTTTAAACGCCAAGAAAATGCCACCTTGGCGTTGGGCACGGCAAAAATTTGCCATGATAACGCCTAGAAAACGCCACCCTGGCGTTGGGTGCATCTCACCATGGCGTTTTCACGGCGTTTTCGCGGGTTTCTTCAGGCGGATTTGTCCCAGTGGCAGACAGATCAAGCAGAGAGAGTGTCTGGAGCAGAAGGCACAGGTTGCTGGGGCGTGTGAGATAGTGCAGATTTCTGAGATACACTGGACGATGAGGGACGAGAATGCGTCTAGCCGTGGAGCGTGCAGAGAGAGGGCGTGTGTCGGAGAAGGGACGTTGCCCAGCCGGCATTTGTGCACCATGTTCCCCCAATGGATGCGTAGGGTCTGCAAGAAAGCTGGGACTCCCGGTACTCCCGGTCCGGGAGCTCCAAGTCCCCTCAATGAAGTGAATTTGGATGCTGTTGACATCACGAAGCAGGAACGCTACTACAACAGAATTGTAAGTTTTACCTTTAAAGCATTAAAATCATTTTTCTTCCCAGAAAATGACTGAGTAAAACTAAAAAAAATGATCTTCCGATTGTGCTTTAGTGGTACTAATGTCCAACTTTTTGTGATTTGAAAACAGAGGACTAATTTATCTGCAGGCCGATAATAATGGGGACCGTGAGGTTCTTCAGTTGTGTCGTTCAGGATGGGCGAATAAATTTTCGAAAGACAGTGCAAAAAGAAGTGACCTCAGACAAAACTCAAGTTTCCTGTATTTTTAAATTTCCTTCAAGTTTTAAAATTTTTCCTTTTGGTCATCCTGAACGGCAGAAATTGAGACTTTAACGCGCCCTTGGCGTTAAAGTATATGATAAGATCCCCGATTTACTATTTACTGTTTCGTGAATCATGATAGTCCGGTGATGACAAACCCGTTTATGTTGTCATTCAGTATTGCTGTATTTCTAAGCTGATGTTTGAAGTTCGGTGTTCTTGTTCTTGTGTACTGTCTGATTCAATTTTACATGTTTATAACTTAACTTTTGACGTGGCTCTGTCTGGAACAGGAGATCGCGGTGATCGGTGGCGATATTTAAGATGACCCTTTTTGAAACGGATCACGCAGCCTAAATATTGAAAATTCACAGACTAAAATCCATTCTCGTCTGGCTAGTTCAAGGCCGCATCCCATCAGGGCCATTTTTAATGTCTGTCTGATCTGCACTTTTCTTAATGTGAAGTGGTCACCAGAGTGCCTATTTTACATTTTACCCACAATTTTCACTTCCAAAGTACCTTATTTATGATGCACCTTGTAAATGAAACCAATTATTAGTTTCTCTTTTTGAGAACTAATTGTTGGTTTTGTAGACGTGACGGTGCCACTTCCAGACACTCCACAACACTTTTTGTTGTGGAAAATTTTTGAGATAAGGAGATTGAAAAGCGCTAGACTTCGGTTCGGAGTGACCTGTGCTGTCGGAAGTAGACGTGTGTCGTGTGTTTCTCTGATAGTGGGAAGTACTGTAGTTTTTGATTAAGAAGAGAAATACGTACGCTGTACTACTTCAAGAGGCTCAGCCTCTCACTAACTCATTATTACTAGAATATTATTAATGTAAACAGTCTAAATCTATGTATTTCAGCAACGCCTACTCTCAAAATGTGATTCCCAGCCATCAGTGTCTTCGTCGTCAGAAGCCGAGGATTCGTGTTGCGTCTGTTTGGATAACCCAGTCTCTGTCCGAGCTTATCCCTGTGGACATAAAGTCGCCTGTAGGAGATGCGTCGTTTACCTAATTAAGGTTGGTTTCTTATTTTTTTCTTATTTGTTGTAGTTTGTTGCTACAGTGTGTGTTTTCCATTTTTCGATTGTCTTGCCTCGTTTGTTCTTCGTTACCTAGTTCTTGGGGACTAGGCAGCCTAGGTTGGAACTGTTTGATCTCAGTATTGTTGGTTCTCCAGTTCTCCTTTGGCAGTACTGGATTACTGTAAGACTTCTCTAATAAGATTTAGTGCTTTCTTTCCGTCTGCTTCTTTTCAAAAGTGTATTTTGATGTTTCCAATTCGACTTTTGTAGACAGTAGGCGCCCAGACACGCCTCTGTTCTCTTCTTGAATTATTCAACGCGACAAGTGCATGTGGTCTCTTTTTTATTTGACATTTGTCTGTCTTTGGCCGCTGAGAAGAAGAAGAAGTGCACGCGTCCTTCTTAGACTTAGACTCCCATATCCGCTGATCGTTAATTCTATTCCACAATCTCTCTCTCTCTTTTTTGTCGTCTAAAAATGTGCCCGCAGTTCTGTCTGTGCATGGGGCCCCTGTCTAATATGGGCACGATTTCTTATTGCGTGAATGCTCTCAGACTCAGACAAATTAGAGTATTGTTGGAAATTAGGATGATGTGTGGGAACGGGGATCTTGAGCCTTAAGATAAACATGGGACCTTCTTTGGTAGACAACGGTACTAGTCTTTAACTTTCAACTTTCAAAGGATTGCGAAAAATAGTAAATAATAATTATTCCACTTCCGGGGCCGATCGTGATAGATTCTGTGGATCTTCAGCCTAGTTGTATCCTGTGGATCGACCAACGACTAAACGCAAAACATGAATTTATCTGTGGTGATAGAATAAATGTAAGTCGACAAAGAGCAGTATTGTTAGTCATTAATTAGTCACGAAAACAAGCTTGGATGAAATTGTCTAGTGGTATTGGGGGTTCTGCATATTTGCATGGAAAGGTTTCTCATTTCTGGAATGTTTCGTCTATTCTATATGCTATGAGCAACAAATTTGTCTCTTTTTATAAATAAGTTCCGGGCAGACATATGTCCGTTTTCTGCACTGTCTCTGTACTTAACATCTCCTTTATGTTGAACGTCTAGTTCTTCTTGTTTACTCGTCTACACACAATTGTTTATACTTATACGTGTGTATGTATCGTCTGGTGCGTAAATGACAACAACGTTTACCAGACTCTATTGTCATTCTGCAAAGGGTATGTAAGTGCAATTGTGTTCGATGTACTGTCGAGTATCGGTAGGATATTGGGGCACATATTTATTTTGTCTTGATTGCATTGCGTCAGACCGCAAAAGGGTTATTTGAGTTAGAAATCTTTGTTAGCTATATGCAATAACGGATTCTGATTCTGTATATTGCAATCTTGCATGGTTTCCAACGTCATCTCACAATCAGCTGATGCTAGACTCGTGTTGAAGGAATGTAGGCATGTTGTTCTGTCTGGCGTGCAGGTCTGCTGATATCTAGATTTACATAGTGTCTGTTCCGTCTCAAGATATCACGCAGCCTCGTCAACCCCTGTCTCACTGCTCTGGTCTTTGAACCTTTAGTTTAGTAGCGGTCTCTCAAACAGGTGCTCTGGTGGTCTGGTCTTGCTTGATTTCTCTTTCTCTAAACTCGACACAATCGCACTACGCAGTTTTTCTGTGCCTTACGTTTTGCATTAGTTAGCGTAGCAGTGGCAAACGACTCTAGGTTTACTTCTAATGTAGACTTTGTGGCTAGTGGCTTCTGTTAAATATTTAACTTGACTGGCCTTTTTTGGCGTTGTTGTTTGCGCACGTTCTCCTTTCTCGTGTGGCATCTAGATCCATTCATTATGATTATGACTAATACTCTATCTGTCTCTGTCATAAAAAGAATACCTAGTATTCTAGTGAATGTGCGTCCGCACATGTGCTAATCTCTACTCGCGCTCCCACGGCCGCATTTGAATTCCGAATCAGAGTATTGTGGGATTGGTCCACTTAGTTCAGTCTGCGCCAGTGTGTTTTGGTCGCTCTCCCACCCGGCATGTGATGTTTTTGCATTCCTCCCGATAGACTTCCCCTCCTGGGAGGAGCTGGGGAATAATGGGATAGTTGTTTTCGAGCTACACTTTCTGAACCCTCTCCAGAAAGACACGTGCCAGGGGAGGTCTGGCCGTGTTGTTCCCTATGTATTCTCTGCACTCTCTTGCTGGCCGTGTGCTATGGATTACTCTCTCTCCGGGTGTAGATACTCAAACTACACCCAGGGTTGTACTTTACGGTTGTACACACACAGTACACCGTATCTTGTTGATGCAATGTGCCAAATGCTGTGGTGCAAGTCTGGAATTTTGAGAATAAGGAATAACACGCCGTTGAGTGAGCAGTATCTAGGGGGGACGGAAGGACCGGAAGGGTGTGTTTTAGTTATCGCTGTGTCCCTGTGTCACTACAGTGTTGTTACCAATTACGGATTATTAGACTAGATTAGATTATCATAAAGGTTTGGTTGGGGTTGGGCTAGTATTTTTACTTTTAGGGAATTCCCGATAATTTTGGTTCTCCTTCCTCTGTCTGCTTGCTCCTTTCTCGTATTTAGGCGTAAGTGTAAGTGGTGCGGTGTTTACTACGTGCAAAACGGGTCTCTTCAAAGTCTAACAGTCTAACATGTAACATCGATTGCCCTCTTTTTCCATATGTTTTTTGTTGTTGTTTTCGGTTTTCATTCGGGACATGTTTAGCTGTTTTCCCGGGAATTCTAAATTTAGAATTTGGATTCTGTTTTCTGGCTGGTATTTAGCGTTCCTTTTTGGGAAGCGCTGTAAGAGTAAATAGGAATGGATGTCTGGGGTTCCCAGCCCCCCCCCCCATTGAGGGCAATATGTCTATACAGGTGGTAGTCGTCTGAAACCACTAACTCGGTTTATTGTGCTCGCTATAGTCGATTGGCAAACTTTGCAAGTGGCACCGATTTGAAGCTAATTACTGTTAACTGTTACTGCTAAGTTTCCTAAGTAAAATATTAATTTCTATAATATAATCTTGTTTTTCTTCTTTAGAATGCAGTCGATGAGAACAAAGCAGGACTTGAATGTGTGATGTGCAGGCAGAGAATCTTTAGACTCCGATACGCCAAGCCAACGCCTGATGTGAGTTTTTGTTTAATTTTGCGTTTTTGCCTTGTATATCACTTTGTTTTTCAGATTCAAAGCTCATTAACGAAATATTTGTTTACTTATTCAATGGTGTGTATCACTAGATGTGATCAAGTAAAACAAGGCATAGTTGCAGAGCTTCAGAAGTTTTATGGTTTTATTGTTTGTTTGTGTAATCCAGATGTGTAATAAGCATGCCCTGGAGTAGGGGTAGGTACAAGGCACACGTTGGTAGATGTCCTGTATTGATTTCTTTGGTGTTTCTTATGCTCTTTGTCTTGCAGGTGCACGTGAACATCAGCAAGTCTGCCCCTTATGAGGTGGGATCATGGCCTCGTGAGAGTCGTTCTCAATCAGTGAGTCGGGGCTCCTCCTCCTCTACCCGAAGTGAGGAATCCTCCCTTGAATCGTCTACCGACCTGATCACGTCGAAGCATAGATGTCTGTCTGTGTCTCCGTCCTCCTCGAGGGTCACACTCCCTCTGTCGAAAGCCTGAAGGCTTGATTACTGTAGTCTCACCATATCTAAGGGATGAGACTGATTACTGTAGATCGTGCCTGTTACTGTACCGAGGTTTGTGAAAAGTGTCATTCGATATTAAGAAATTTGGAGTAGAATATGGTTTTCCTGGTCTCCGAGTTCGTTTTTCACAGTTCAGGGATTTACTAAGTAAATATTGTGATTGTGTTTTTGTTTTAGAAAACTGTGTTGTTTTTATAGTTAATTGTTGTGTTTGCTTGTTAGTGGGATGGGGTTACCTTTAGTTTCATGACTATAACTCGTTACTTTTGGCATTCAGAGGCCGTATTCACCACTCCGTTTACCCCTGGAGAAAACTGTCTCTCGGAGAAAATTTACCTAGAAAGCGAGATTATGTCACAAAATTTGCATTCACCACTCACTATCCTTCCCGAAAAATGCGTTCCAAATGTTTTGTCTTTAGAGAAATTTTTACCCTGGAGTGGTGAATACGGCCTCAGATATATCTTCTTGAATGTTGTTTTAGTTAATCGACGTCTTAAAATTATCGTTCTAATTACAGTATTAACGGTTTCTTTACACTTTGTTTTGTACATAAATAGGCAAGGATTTAATGTCTACGTCTTGCTTATAGTTGAATCGCTTTTATTTGTTTTTGGTGTATTGAATAGCGCTGTCATTGGTCAAGGTTTAAGTTCTACGCGGTAGTAAGAGTATTATTGTTTAAGAGTTTAATAGTCCCCCTGAGCTTTTTGTGTATTTCCAAATATTCAGATCGTGATATTACTTCCTAATACCAAATACGATCAGTTAGAGTTGGTGATGTTAACCCGAGGTTACGTAAACATGATAGGGGAAGGTAAATAATATACTGTAACCGAGGGTTGTCCGATTATTTAAGTTCTTGTGAACTTATCTTTGATACTTATAACACTGCTTCTTTGTTTTATTCTTTCATTTGTCTTTCTTTAACGCCTCATATTGTATTTGCTTGTGTTTTATGCAATATCGGTTAAGAAATATTTGTTAATACTCGGTTTTTGTAGAAGCTTTTCGGTTACTCTGATCTGTTCCTATGTTTCCTGCATGTTACATATTAGTTGTGCGCCTAGAACGCAAAGTAACACGATTGTATGTGCGTATGGTCCTTATAATTACTTATGTTTCTATGCACCGATTGTTAAGGGATTAACTAATAAATACTTTATTATCAATAACAAAGTTTTGTGTAAAACAGTGAATTAACGATTTGCATGCATTAAGACAAAAAACGTCTCATTGTCGCTAAGATGGGTACTCTGTTCGGGAGTTTACAATATTCTGAAAGCTATTATTAAGTTGGGTAGTACTTTTGGTGATTATTAGTAAAACACCGGAAAACTGTTTTTAGGGATATTGATATATTTCGGATCATGAATACTCTGAGAAAAGTCTGGGTGTTGTATATCATCACCACTAATTTTAGGAGGGAAGACATCATCTACAATAGTATACATTTTTACCTATTGTTCTTTTATCGAGCAATTGAAACATTTTGTTATGTTGAACCTAACTGGGTTTACATATGCATTAGAACGAAGCTTACTCAGGAAATCCGATTGTGTAATTAAAGCGAAATACCGGCCGGTTTTTGAGACGCATCGTGCACAACTGAATTTCTACGTATTTATGCTAATTTGCTCGAGTTTAGCTCGATTCTGTATTCTAATTTATGTTCATTTGCATAAGTTGCGTGAGAATGCTGGTGTACTCGACGTGTTTCAAGAACCGGCCGGTATTTCGCTTGAGGCAGATGCTTCTAGTTTGGTTCTAGTTTGTTAGTATAATAGTTTTAATAAAATAAAATGAAACAATTGAACTGAGCAAGAGTAATATTGTACGGTAGATTATTCAAAACTTAGTGTTTGTAAATTAAAAAAAGACGAAAATCTTTTACCACCAAGTGGCAAAAAGCAACCGGGAATGTAGCAAAGATTTTGTAAAAAAAACATAGATAGAAAATATATTAAATAATTGAATCGGTACTTGGCAAGAATGCAGATAAAGACTAGAAGACGTTATTATTAATGTTCTTCGTTGAAAGTAATAAAAATGATTTAAAAATCTATTATTATGATATGATTATTAAAGCGGTATGACACGTGGTTTTGAAAAGTGTGCTGGACAACTGGATTTCCATGGATGGTATGCAACAATGCTTAAAGAAAAGCACAAAAATTGTCATATACATAGGAAAGCGGGCGTAATATGTTAGAAAACCACGTGTTATTCCGCTTAAAAGTGTGTAAAGTAACAAAGATGTGCACTTACATTATGCTACAGTAATCGTTCACAAAAGCATGAAGCCTACGGTCAATAGTGCGAGACTGATAATCTGAGAACTTGAAGCCGATGCTTCTAATCTTTTTGGTGTCATCATCCAACCATCTTCTCCAATTTCATTCCCACCATCTGGTCGATTATGATGGTCACTGTGGATGTCTGAAATGGTGCAGTGGTTAGTGGCGCTGCTTCCAGCTACGCATCACAGGTTCGATTCCTGGCATGTAAACTCTCGTTCTATCCTAAAAAGCTCACAAAGTACCGTACCGTTAAGTTGGTCGTTCTCTGCCGACTGGCGTCTGTCCATCTCACGTAGCCTCTGCTCTTCCTCGTCGTCTTCGTGTATTGGAGTGTGATCCCAATAGTCCTGAAGATTCTAGAAGTGATAAGAAGAAGATTTATTCGCTAATCTGATTCGAACTAAGAGGATGGTACGAGCAATCGAAGCGGTTGCCCCGCGCGTCAAAGGCGGAAAGGAATGAAGCCTGCTACCATATGGCGCGCTAATTTAGGTTCGCCGCTCCGCACTGGCAAACACCATTTTTGGACGACTCGACGAAGTTTCCGGTTATATGTCAATGCTTTCTTCAAAGAAGTGGCCTTAGCATGCACTCAAACAGCTGCGTAACCTATTCGGTTTGAACTATATATGATTAGGACGATATCCAAGTTATGGACTACAAAATAAATTTACAGTTATTAAAATAATCAAAGAAGAATGAATAATATTTCTCACATCGTGTTCTTCTCCTCCGTCGTCTTTTGGAATTATATGTTCGAGATGCTGTTCCTCCGCGTTTTCCTACAATGAAACCTCAGTGAAACTCGAAATTGAAACTGAGAAATAGCACGCGGAGCAGAGAGAAGTTGACAAAAAAAGAAGGGAGCTGGAATTTACTACCACAAAAATTACCGTACCTCTTGCGCAATCTGCCTCTCTTCCTCTCTGCGTCTCTCCTCCTCTTCACGTCTTCGTTCGATCTCTTCGTCCGTCTCGATCTTTGTGTACTCTCCTTCCTCCTTGCTGGCTACCTGGAGGAGTTTACAATATTACTATTTACTATACATGATTTTACGCGGCTCTCCTTGAAGTATACTTCTATTTGGCATCTGTATGATTCTCTCTCTCTCTCTCTCTGCTCTCTCTCTCTCTCTCTCTCTCTTCTATCCCAAAACCTTCTTTCTTCCGTTCAACAAAATCTCAGCTCCAGGTTGATCTGCATGAGGTAAGTGTATCCCAACTCGACCTCATAATCATTCAAATGCGTATCGTCGTAAATGGTCTGATGTTCGTCTGCTGTGGAAGTCTCTTCTGCAAATAAACAATAATTGTTTGTGGTACGCATAGTCAGAGGAACGTACAGGGCGTATCTTCCCCAGAATAGTGCAATTTGAGTTGAACCAATCCCTTTAATTCATACTCACACTACCCATGCAAATTACATCCTGGTAAAATTTTCCGACCCATGTCTCAATCATTAAACTTGTCCAGGTTGAACGTTTTCAATTCTTTCCAATCCTAATATTAACGCAAAAGGGTGACCTGACGCCACCAGCGCCTCATCCAAAAAGGAGCGCCACCCTGCACCCCATTTTGTGTTCGACGCAAAGATTTATCAGTGTTATAGTTATAACTAGAGAAATATTCCCTTTATGTTATCGCAACTCCGGTATGAATACGGTAACCAAAACCTTACCACCTGCACCGGCTCCTTCTTTATTCTCGTCGTCTTCGGTCGGATAATCATCCCAAGAAAGTTCATTCTCGTCCGTTACTGTAGTGGTTTCTTCCGGATGAGTGGTCTCTTCCTGAAATTAAATATCAAACAGTAATAAACAACTGAATAGATACTGTAACTTGTAGCACTTCCCGGCACCCAGCATGTTTGTCAACAATTATACAAAATCGCCCACATATCATACGATCGCGGCAAATATTTGCAAAACTTGAAATGCCTGACGCCATCACACAGTACAGTACGCTTGGTTTCCATTGTTTTATTATCAAATTACCTGTTTGCTAATCAACGACAACACAGCGAGTTATATATTACTTTCTTTTCATCATTTCATTGTGATGCACACCCCTGTGGTGTAATTTAATTAAATAATTCTGCACTGTACTACTCCGTAAATAAGAGAACATATAGAAAAAAACACATATGGTTAGCAGGTTTTTATCACATCAGAGTGCGGATCCTAACCCTATTAGCCATAATTTTGTGAGTTTTTCAATCTTTATAGAAGGCTTCTTATCTTGGTAAATCTTGGAATTTGGGATAACATCCTAAGCCCTTACCACAAAACCATAATACCTAAATCACAAGATGTTACCTGATAGAGGGTAGTAGTCTCTTCATCTTCTGCGTCTTCTCTGGCTCTCGGCTCTTCTGTCAACCTCCTACTCTCTTCTTCTCTTCTTCTCTCTTCTTCTCTAAATCTCTCTTCTTCTCTAAGTCTCTCCTCTTCTCTACGTAGTTGCTCATCTCTGGTTCTCTGCTCGTGCTGTCTTCTCGCCTCTTCTTCTTGACGACGTCGTTCCTGAAGGTAGACAAAGTTCATGCAAATCCCCCTTTCTTATTGCTGTAAAGGGGCGGGGTCTTGCTGGGAACAGACTGAACTACAGACTCTGAACTACAGTACCTGTTGCTCTCGTTCTCTCTGTGTCTGCTCAAGTCTTCTGCGTTCCAGCTCGATTCTCTCCCTCTGCGCCCTCTCCGCTTCCTCTGATAGCCTCTTCTCCTGATCCATTTTTTGAAGTGACTCCTGTAGATGGGATGATATTTACGGATGAAATCTCTCTCTCTCTCTCTCTCTATGTCTCTCTCTCTTTCTTTCTTCTCCTCTCTCCCTTCCTCTGTTTCACTCCCACTCTCTTCATCTCTTATACACTCGTTCTGCATCAATTCTACCGACCACTCTCTTCCTCTCCTCGTAATTCCTCCTTCTCTCTTCCTCCTCTTTCTGCCGTCTTTTCGCATCTTCATAGGCCTTCTGCTGTCGAACCTGAAATGTATAAGTGTATGTGGGTTTGCGCACTCATCGGTTTTTCTATGCACTTCGTAGCAGCACCCAAATGCACCGTAGAACTCCCAGCACATAGAAATCGAATGAACAGACCTGGTAATATCGTCCCCAAGAATTATATAGAATTCTCTATCAGTCACTCACTCTCGCCTCTTCCTGTGCTCTCCTCCTCGCCTCTGCCACTCTGTTCCTCTCGTTGTTTTCGTTCTCTATCCGTTTCCTCTCCATCTCTTCATTCTCCTTCTTGATTCGTTCTTCTTCAGCTTAAATAAAATCATATAACTCCGTAAGATTAGTACATTGCGACAAGTAAAACATAAACATATACTTTTCGCGAACCTGGGACATGAAGGCAGCGTGTTGTGTACGATACAGTATACAGTACTTATTTCAATGTGTACAACTACGATATAATATACAGTACTTATTACAATGTGTACTACTCTATACCATGTCTACCACAGTACCGTGCATTCAAATACATTTCGCCGACCGCACCTTGGTATTGAAAGGCTATTATGTTTAGTCTAAAGACTAAATCACAATAATAGTTTCAATCCCTACCTTGTGCTCCTTCATCGACTGGATCAACATGTGGTTCGCCAACTAAACGAAATAAATTATTAGATGATAGTAATATGATTTTGTCGAACAGCCATGTTTTTAACTTGGTCGTTTATCGATTTATCTGGTTCAGTTACCAGTCAGTTGAAGCTGGAGTCTGCTAAATTCTTCATTATTTGGTCATTATTTGGCGAACAACGTCTGCTAAATTCTTGATAAAAAAGCAACAAACAGCTCCTTGATGAATTTCGAAATTTTTTTTTAAGAGAAGTACATATTACGAGTTAAGTTGTTTCCTTCTCTCCGCACACCACATAGTTAACAAGCATAAGCTGACAATATAAATTTTCAGCTAGTCTATTTTTCGTGGGCTTGATAGTTTGACAAGTTTCAAGTCACGTTCATATAGCAAAACATCTAATTAAAACTAAATGTGTAAAATAAATAATAATATGATCAATTTGTAACCTTTCCACTGGCACTGTGGTCCTTCGTACACTCCAATAAGGCATTCACATCTATGTTGTGATGGGAAATCATAGTTGAAAGTACAAACACCACCGTTTAGACATCTGAAACATTGGCTCGGAAATTTCATGAACAGTTAGCTGTATGCACTGAGGATTTAAAATGTGTAATTCATACTTTATTAATTAAATATTTTTTAGTTTAACCTTGCACTTCGACAAAGAAAAAATACATGCTACCAAACAAAATTTTTTATACAAAGAATTATTTCAACCTCTCTATTATTAGGACTTAAATAAAGTAAACTACTACCCGTTCTGAATCAGAACGGGTTCAACGCGAAACTCGGCGAGTGCGCGGCGAGGTTTTTCCGGGCCCAATCTTCGCGACGCCCAGCCGGCGCGGCATTTTCGCGCCTGGTGCTCGCCGCCCACCACCTAAGTTTCGTCAGTGACTTACCTATTGAGAAGAACATGACAAATCAAACTGCTTACCTGAGTCTGCATGCAGTTTGAGGCCATACAAAACCCCAACCAGCGAAAGTCACTGGGAATAAGAATAATAATAGGAGAAGTCGCATAGGAAGCTGAAATCAAGCAACACTGTGATAATTAAAGGATTATGTAGCTATCAGATCATTAAACATCAGGCAATGACAATTTTTTTCGAATCTCACTGAATATTAGACTGATTATACTTTGTCACTGGTAACTTGCCAACTCTTAATGTGGGTCCATCAAAAGCAAGAAAAAAAAATAGAAAAGCGAATCACAAGCGAATCATTTAATTTTTCACAAACTTAATCACATTCCCAATGTTTATTATTACAAAACTTTACAAATTTGTCGTGACTACGATTTAGTCGGAAACAAGTAAATAATTTTGCAAATGTCGGTATTTATTTAAAAAAATGTTATCTTTTACAATATCACACAAAAATTACAAATCGAGGTAAAGCTCCCGCGGGAGGAAGTTCACATTCCCTAACAAGTCGAACTAATTACACAGGAAAGTGGAAACCCCGATATGACCCCGATTATTTTGGAAAAAACCCCGATATGACCCCGATCCTTCCAAAAAACCCCGATATGGCCCCGATTATTTGTCGAAAAACCCCGATATGGCCCGGATCATTTCCAAAAAACCCGGATATGACCCCGATTTTTTTCCAGAAAACCCCGATATGGCCCCGATCACGCCCCGATTTTTTGAGGGACGTGATCGGGGCCATATCTGGGTTTTTGGTTTCCCATGTATTATCTTTACATCTGCAGAAAGTGAGAAAATAAAGTGTATGAAAATGGTGATAAAATCTCTATACATGTAACGAGCGTGTGAAAATAATCAAAAGACGAGAAATATGCGGTTCCATCTCCATAAGTTTCATTCACTGGCTCTTTCACAGAAACCGAATCCCTATTTTTGTATTACAAAGTAAAATATGTTCGAAATACCTTAAAGGGTCAGGCCCATTTCAAATGACCCCTACTTTTGATGATTCCATCTGATTCTTTATGTCAAATATAGTAGGATACTATATTTTTCTAATTTTCAAGCCCAAAATTCACGCAGTATTGAGCAGTTTACCATTGCCAGGCATACCCAACTATTTATCGCAATATTTATAAAAATGTTTTCTGATCTATTGTCTATCATAAAAACGAGAACTCAGTGATACATTTATGGAAAATTTGAGCTCATTTGATTTTTGCTCATAGTTTAAGATTTAAGAATGAGTGAATCATGATAATTCATGGATAGATATGAATAATCTATGCAATGAAGTACATAATTACTTTTTACTGATGTTAAACAGGGTAGCAAGACTCGCAATCGAACAAATTACTTGGTTTTGCCTCTCAATCCCTAAATAAATATATATTCAACGGTAACCCATATTCTATTTCCTCTAAATTCTTATATCAACCACCCCTACCTGTCCCTTGAATGTATATATCTGCAGCTTGCGGTTGAGTGGTCTCATATGCAAATCTCGAAAGGTGTGTGGAATGGTGCCCAGAAACCGCTGTAACCTTTGCTTTACGCCTCTCGCGCACCTCCTCCCTCCAATACGAAGATAGATTAGTTGAGAGGGAGAGGTGTTTACGTTTACGAAATATTATGATGCACAACTGGGCATTAAACTTGAAAGGTTGGCCCTTTTCTTCACTAAAGACAACTTGACGGAATAAAAGAACAAATTGTAAAGCAGAGGTAAAGTGGTCGAGGTAAGAAGCTCTATAGTAAGGTTGATGCGAGGATCACTGGTTGTTTTGACGAAAAATGAGCTAGATTATCGTATATTCCTCGTATTTTTGTAAATTTTATAATAAAAAATCTTGCGCAGCACGCAGTACCACTGGCGCTGTGGCGTAGTCATCTGTGGTAGATTACGACACGCATTTTCAAGCTGCAACTTGAACTTCAAGCTGTAACTTCAAGTCTCGCATATGTAATTTCTCCAAAAAAAACCATTGATGCAGTAACACAGAAAATCACACGTCTTCCACGATAACGATTTAGACATTCCTCTAGTAAACTTTCTATTACTCATCCGGAAGAAGCATTAGTCTTACAACAAAACGACCACTTTTTAATCCCAAAAGACTAAACAACAACTCGAAATGTTGAAACAGGTATACACATTGGAACACATTTATTACGACAACAAAGTATCGCGCAAGTGTTGACAATATAAGGCCACTAACAGCGAATAAATGGATAACAATAATAATAAAAAACAGGTGAAAATGAACTACAAAAACTAAAATATTTGTTTCAACAAATTTTCAGGAATAAAGCAGCATTTTTCTCAATCATAAGGGAAGTTCTATGCAAAAAGGAATGTCTACGAACGTTTTTAGTTACTCTAGGGATACATATTTTGACACGACCACGTCGAGAGGACAGAGTAGAATGTCTGAATTTGTACAATGAACGTAAGTGGGGGCCACATTTGCCAGCCAATATTTTTCTAAGCATTCTAGCGTCTGCCTTCTTACGACGATTTTCAAGCGTATCAAGCTTCAATAGAGAGTCCCTATCAGAGCTAGATGGTGTATCATTGTAATTGAGCAATGTAATTATACGGTATACATGACTCATAAGATTATGTAAGATGTGGGAATAGCATAGAACAATGATGAATAAGAGGCCACTTTATTTTTTGAGTCATAAATTCTCGAAACCTTTAGAAATAATGCAAAGTTAACTGAAATATCGAAATGTTTCAGGAATGACATGAGACAGTAGCAGCGAGGATTGTTGTGCTTTCTTTTTTTATAAGTTTTTTGAATTATCGGACTAGAAAATATTCAATCTCATGCTAATCGCCTTCTGAAAGAAAGAGCCTCACAAAAACTTCACATTCGAAGTGCAATAATCGGGATAACAGGTGTATACCAAATGAAAATCCTATTTTTTGGGAATCTGTTTTTACTCAAAATAAGGTAAAGTAACAAAAAACTAGCTAAAAAATGGAGAGTATGACCTTTCAAAGGTTTGGTAGGCTGATGAGAAAACCAAGGAGCCGAAAATAAGGTATGCATGTGAGCCACGCGAAATTTCCCCGAAAAAGCCAGAGAAACTCATGTAGATATTGTTGGCCGGCCTCACGAAGGATGAGGACTATTCTTATAAAACAAACACTAATTGTTGTTGATATAAACAATCTAATAAATACAAAATACTTTCAGTTATATATATATATATAGGATATAAGCAACGGATAATGGAATAAAACGTTCATGCACCTTTTCCCTCATAAAAAGAGCAGAGGGGAAAGGTGTAAAGGCGAGGGAACGAAGTGTGCCAGAGAGAGAAGGAGAGAGAGAGAGAGAGAGATACAGAGAGAGAGACATAAAGAGAGAGGAATGAGAAAGAGAGAGAGAGAGTGAACAATTGCACGATATAAATTGTGCGCTCCAAGCCGGAACGTAATAAAATGGACCAACAGATTTAGAAGAATCTTATAGTTAAGCACGTGTGCAAGAACGACATACATAAAGTATATAGCAGAGATACGGGGTGGGACTTATTCGAGTAAAGGGTGTAAGTAAGAATTAGGCGCCACTTAAACCTTACATAGTTTATTTGTAAACTTCAAGACACTTTAACTTTAAACTATTCTCATTTCTAGATGTAAGCTCGAGTAGAGTCCTCGCAAACTGTGAGAAATTCATAAGAAATCAACTAACTGATTAATTAATATGAATGAAAAGTATCCAAAATGTTTACAGCACAAGATACAGAAATGAAGGACGGAGCGTAAAGTAAAGTTAAACAATAATACTGGTTTGTAAAATGTGTGAATAGAGTAGTTGGATATTGTTGTTTTGGGTTTGGATAGCGGTTTGTGTTTGTGTATACTATTTTGATTTTGGGCTACAGAGTACTGTAGATATTGGAGCTGTGGATAAGATACCTCGGATGTTGCCAAATTGGTATCTTACGGTCTTGCGTGACTTACAGTTCTTTACGTTTGGTATATAGAAATGCATAAGTGATAATGTTGTCTAAGATCACTCCAAATCCTAAAGCTACACGAGAAATCGTACAATTGCGGTCTATCGTTTTTGTTCATGTTTCTGGGTGGGTGAAAGATCCCTTAAAACAAGGGTGATAGATCTTTTTTTGAGGTGAAGATAGTGTGGTGATTAGAGAGAGTTGAGACAGATAGTGGAGTGATTTGCAACAAATAATGTAGTGATCGGAGAGATTCCAGAGATATGGGTCCTAAGGCGATCAGTTTAAAGTTTGTGGACAACAGCCACCACACTGTGTGGACCCAAGGGGAAAACATTGGACACTCAGGGGGGAGATAAAGGGAGTTATATAGGGGACACCTGCCCCCGGGGAGATGGTCCCAGGCCTGGAGCTAGTCTTTTAGACCACATAGCTTTAATCAGTCCAGGAGTTTGACTGTTTGACAATTCATGAAATCAACTTGTCTGGACTGGTAATTAGCGTAAAGAGTAAGGTCTTTAGGTTATGGGATAGATCTGTATTGTATGTCTGGGTCTAAGAAAAACGAGTGCTACTCACGAGCTCTGAAGTTCATATGAAAAATGTTGAAGAGAATGAATATTCTTATTAGTATTCGGACACTATCAAACGGTTCTCGACAGTTCTTTTTGATTGATTATCAGTCGAAAAAAATCGATAAATCAATTTTTTTAGTCGAAAATTTACTAATGAATTATGATGTTTTAATGAAATACTTACTTCACAACAAACTAATGTCTACGCTACGAACGAACCGTAGGATATACTAACGATAAGCCAAGGTTTCTTATAGAGAGAGAGGGGGGTTTGAGTATAAAGTCGCCTCAATAAAAACTATAACTATGTCGTAAAGGTGGTTGGTGTCCCACTATATTGACCCTGCGGTGGGGGAACAATTGGTATCTCCCGAGTTACAAGTTTACAACGAAGGCTGCGCGCAGCTACGATCCTGACTAGCTTAACAGCCGTAACAAAGGGTACCGCCATGGTAGGTACCCCGGTAGAACAAGTGTTGGTAGTATGGTACATTTCGTACAATCGGGGTAGCTACACAGGAAATACCAATTGTCTTTAGCTAATAATCATCAAACAACTCATTTTGACATTCATCGCAGTGGTGTCAGTGGTGTGCTTGCACATAGTTTAAAGCGAAAAACAGGTCGATTTTTGAAACACATCGAGAACACCAGCTTTCTTATGCAGCTTATGCAAATGATAAATTAGAATAAAAAATCGAGCTAAATTCGAGTAACTTAGCATAAATGCGTAAGTATTCAGTTGTCCACGATGCGTTTCAAAAACCGACCGGTATTTCGCTTTAACATATGAGAGCTCCGGGTACATATTCAATAAGCTACGGGTGGGCGGCTGCAAGTTAAAAAAAGCTGAAATTCACAGAGATTCAAATACTTCCTGTTTAATTAATTGTAATACTCAAAAAAGCCAGGTCATATCGAAATTTCTTATCCTCTAAAGTTTTATAATAGTCGACAAAGCATCTTACTATAATGTCCACCTCCTCAGGGTACAAGATGATCAGATGGTTTCAAATTACAAAGATCACGAGCGAGACAGCGTAAAAAAAGAGGTGTAGCGCAGTTTGTAAGTCGTCGCTGGACTACAGAAGACAGCTCCTAGGTTCTTCGTATATTTTGGCATTTAACCCTTGGTTATTTTATGTTATGCGCATTAGGGCTAGAGAGGAAAGTATTAGTCGAACCGTTCCGTAAGCTTAAAGCAATGAAAGGAAGGAAAGAACGATAAGATACCAATGTTAATTACACACCGATCATACACTTGCGAAACAATGGTCAAAGCAATTAGCGATGTGAAAAATTGTGGACAGTTCAGTTATTTATGTGGTCAAAATTACATCAAGTGAAAAGCGAGCCCATTGCGGCAAAGTGTGTCGCTCCTTGCGTGTAACACTGCTGTTCCATAGGGTTAAAGGGAATGTCAAGCCGGTTTTGCATGTTGGGCTCAATAATCGGTTTATTTATTGTAGGTAAGAAAAGTGAAAACCAAAATAAACAAAATCTTTTGGATAAAAAGAAAAACAATTTCAAACCCCTCCAGAAAATGTCTTCACCATAGTATTTCGGATTTTGGCTTCAGACCAATGTATTCACTGAAGCCACGGCGTGTTTGAACGGACGCGACGCACTCCAACTGCGGCGCGGTCCACTGTGATATTGAGCTGCCCTATTGATTGATCCAAATGTGATTTTGTTCACATTTATGACAAAATTTTAATTTTTTTCAATCGATGGGTATACTTCTTTGTGCGCCTTTCGAGATTCACTTCATCTGCTTAAAGGAGATGCCTTCTGCGCAGAATCCCCCTTGACATTCCCTTTAAAGGCCATTAATTATCTAACGGCCTCAATTGCGGTTAGCCCTAAGGACCCAAAGGTGGAAGGGTAAGCAATGTAACTAAACCAGATAATCACAAACAAAAATCCTTCAAGCTTGGACAAACCAGGGGTATTTCTAGGAAAAAAGGAACAACAGATCTAGACATACAAATTTAAAAGGTGCTGAACATTTATAATTTGTAGAATTGAGGTAAATGGAAAAAGGGAAAGTAATGAACAAATTTATATATCCACACATTTCGAAATTAGGTAGCCAATTTAGGCAATAGCTGTCTAATTATGATTAGATATGAGCTCCGTAAGATCATCAGACGCGGGGAAAACTTGCTCATGCTCCAGAGGCCGTATTCACCACTACATTTACCCGGATAAAATCGTTTCCCGGGAAAGTATTTTACCCAAAATGACCATTTTTACCTTTTCCCGGAATTCACCACTTTTTCCCTTTTCCCAAAAAGCGAGCTGGGAAACGGAAAATTTTACCCGAGCTTGGCACGGGTAAACCAGAAATTACCCAAGTGTTGTGGTATATTTTTCGTCGAAAACATTTATTTAAACACTATTTCTGTGTTTTATTTGAATGTTTGACAATAATAACGATCTATTTCTTTAAGTAGCACAAAAAATTAAGATATTTACGTTAGTTTTTTTCTATTCTCTTCCATTATAACGATAAGAAAATATTGTAAGGGATATCTACTAATTATTACATGTTAGAAGGCAAATAATGCGACTTGAGCATTCGACAGACTTCCGAAAAGCTTGTCGTACTATGAAAATGCACGCGTCCGGCATATATTCTACCCTAAATAAATGGTCTGAGTGTGCTATGGATGGAGCCAATGGACTACTACTTTTTTCTCAAATCATAGCGAAGGAAGATATATCTTAGCAACTATTGTAGAAATATTAGAATAGATGTCCCCCCATCTCCATAAAAAGGTACTGCGGTGAGTACTATTAGCAAGACAACACCATCCGTTGTGGTCTAGTGGTTAGGATTTGTGGCTCTCACCCACAAGGCCGGGGTTCGATTCCCCGCAACGGAAGTCTGTTTTTGCTCCTTATCTTACCGGGAGAATGTCTGTACAACCTATCTGTACAACCTCAGCGTTTTTTCGTTGGGTATTGTCCTTAAATGTTATCTAACGGAAATTGTGCTCTAACTATATATTAATAATTATTGAGGGTGCTTAGATTAACTTACGAAAAAATGCAAATTATAATTACAATGAAAATTAAGCATAAACATATCAAATAATAATATTTTCTTTGAATTTCCCCTTGGGTAAAATTCCCCGTTTCCCAAATTGAGCGTGAATTCGGGAAGGGATAAAAACTTTTCCGGAAAGGGCAAAAATATTTCCCGGGAAGAATTTTCGTTAGGAAATTGTCCCTGGGTAATTGTTTTCCCGGGGAATTTTTTCCCTAAGAATGGTGAATACGGCCTCAGAGGCCGTATTCACCACTACATTTACCCGGATAAAATCGTTTCCCGGGAAAGTATTTTACCCAAAATGACCATTTTTACCTTTTCCCGGAATTCACCACTTTTTCCCTTTTCCCAAAAAGCGAGCTGGGAAACGGAAAATTTTACCCGAGCTTGGCACGGGTAAACCAGAAATTACCCAAGTGTTGTGGTATATTTTTCGTCGAAAACATTTATTTAAACATTATTTCTGTGTTTTATTTGAATGTTTGACAATGATAACTATCTATTTCTTTAAGCAGCACAAAAAATTAAGATATTTACGTTAGTTTTTTTATATTCTCTTCCATTATAACGATAAGAAAATATTGTAAGGGATATCTACTATATTAATACATGTTAGAAGGCAAATAATGCGACTTGAGCATTCGACAGACTTCCGAAAAGCTTGTCGTACTATGAAAATGCACGCGTCCGGCATATATTCTACCCTAAATAAATGGTCTGAGTGTGCTATGGATGGAGTCAATGGACTATTACATTTTTCTCAAATCATAGCAAAGGAAGATATAGCTTAGGAAGTCTTGTATAAAAAATATAATAGACGTCCCCCATCTCCATAAAAAGGTTTTGCAGCGAGTACTACCACCAAAGACAACACCATCCGTTGTGGTCTAGTGGTTAGGATTTGTGGCTCTCACCCACAAGGCCGGGGTTCGATTCCCCGCAACGGAAGCCTGTTTTTGCCCTTTATCTTACCGGGAGAATGTCTTTACAACCTATCTGTACAACCTTATTTGCAATTTTTCGTTGGGTGTTGTCCTTAAATCTCATCTAACGGAAATTTTGTTGATCCGAACTCTAACTATATATTAATAATTATTGAGCGTGCTTATATTAAGCAACGAAAATATACAAAATTATTATTACAATGAAAATTAAGCATAAACATATCAAATAATCATATTTTCCTTGAATTTCCCCTTGGGTAAAATTCCCCGTTTCCCAAATGGAGTGTGAATTCGGGGAGGGATAAAAAGTTTTCCGGAAAGGGCAAAAATATTTCCCGGGAAGGATTTTCGTTAGGAAATTGTCCCTGGGTAATTTGTTTTCCCGGGGAATTTTTCCGTAAGAATGGTGAATACGGCCTCTGGTGGCACGGCTCACCATGGAATTAAACAATAATTCTCACTCCTCCGCCTCTCTCTCATCCTCTCTATCTCTATCTTTCTCTCTCTCCCATCTCTCTCTCTCTCTCTCTCTCTCTGTTACCCTCTCTCTCTCCCTTTCATTACAACAAACGCTCCTAAAATTTTCAACTCATAAAATGTTTGTGGAACAATTTGATGATGATAATGTGTTATCCGTTTTGACACAGTTAGGAGGGTAGTAAACAAATTGAAACTATGTTGAACAAAATTTAGAAAATAATGAACGATATAATATGTTGTAATAGTAATAGTGTTGTAATCGTTAGTAGTATTTTCTCGTTGTTACCAAGGGTATCACAGTCTGTCGCTAGACTGCGCCGGAATGTATGTATTCACATATAAGTGAACCTATGTATGGCACCTCACTTACGAAACTCGGGTGGTGTGCGGCGACAGTCTGGCGCGAACATCGAGAATGAAAATGTTAAAGGTGCGCAATGTCTTTCACGTTGTATTAACTATCTACAAAAGGAAATTATGATACTAAAGACTAACGAAGTTAACACAAGTGTGGTAGTGCTGTTTAGTCTAAGTCACAACTCTGAATGTATACATTATGAAGCATAATGACTTCAGAAAATCCAATATTCGGAATGTTCTGTTCCCTTTAATACCTCCGTTCCTTGCCGTTGTTAGGGCTTTAAGTCACTGCTATTGAGGCTTTGTGTGTAGCGGAGCGGTAAACATCTCAAGTAGAGAGAGAGAGAGAAACAGAGAGAGGAGAAAGAGACATAGAGAGAGATAGATATAGAGAGAGAGATGAGAGAGAGATGGAGAGAGAGAGAAAGGAAAGGATGATGAGAGTAAAAGAGAGGGCTGAGAAAACAGACATCCAATTTTGGAATTCAATCCTTATGCACAAAAGGGAAACTTCGGGCCCATTTATTGTTCAAAATAAATATAGGGATGATAAATAAAAGTAAACGTATGGAAGTATAGATCAGTGGTAGAGCGCTCGCTTAGCATGCGAGAGGTTTAGGGTTCAATTCCATATACCAACACAAACACTTTTGCTGTCTGAAATTTTGCACATAAAATAGGTAAAGCACGCGTTATGCCTTTTTTGCAAATGTCTTACTGTAATGCAGTTTTGTAACACTTCTTCACCACGAGTAGAATTTACAGACTAATAATAAAGGAAATGTTTTGCCCCTGACAAAAAATTCTAGCTAATTTTACGTTTCCAATATATTTCTTTGCACTTCCTCCCACTATCAATAAACACTTTTTCCTTTTCGTTCTTTTTTTTGATCTCTTGGTCAGAAACGATGGCCAGGTGTTGCCCACAAAACTATACATAAAATGGGAGGTAGGAAGTCAAAAATATATATCTGATGGCAGAGGGTCAACGGCACACTTTTAGTTTCAAACATATCAGTGCCCAACAGATAGAGGGTTTGAAAAGGGCGTGTGTTGTGACCGCGAACCTTTGGCGTGAGTGCGGCGCGAGATCGGCAAACAGGCTTGCAAGCCAATATCTTATTCCACTAAAACACGCCACCACCTCGCCAAACGCGCTTCCACGACAACTTTCCTTCTTATTGTTAGTGCCTTTTAACAGAAACACCGATCGGTAAACTTAACCGGACAGTTGAGCTGGTGAGCCGAGCAGTCAACCCATAATGCGTAATAGCCCAATGTTTCTGCTTTTCATGGAAAATGTTATTCTTGGCATGAATAGGCCTTTTCGGTCCGAGTCAAAACATTTATGCAAAAAATACACATAAAAAATACACGGGATTTGCGAGAACCGTTCTTTCTTTACAAAAGTGCAAGGCAATTAGAAATATTGACCTTCAAACGCTACAAATGAATAGAGGAAACCGTTCATTGGGATATTGAGTGCGTAAGCAATGAACGGTGGATTGTTGCCGCAGATAGAAGTGTTTTCTAACGAACGCGGAGGGACCACACAGGTTCGCCGCGCACAAAAGAGTCGCTATGGCGTCGCCGACTACGCATTCAGAGAAAATTCTCTTTGTCATATCAGGTGATCTCTCCGTTAGGAAGAAAGTCCGAAATCAGAGCCTAGGCGGCAAACATTAAAATATGCGAATAACGAGTGACATACGAATTCTACATAAAACAAGTCAATACATATGTATAACAATTGGTATTGCTAGTTTGAGTTGACTAAATGATCTACCAGCTGACGGCGCACACCATTTTGGTTGTAATTGCAAGAAAAGAGAGAGAGAGAGAGAGAGAGAGGGGACGGAGAGTGAGAGAGGAGGGAGGGAGCGAGTGAAAGAGAGGAGGGAGAGAGGGAGAGAGAGCAAAATTGTGAGGAAAAGATAAATGAACAGTTGTTTCATTCGCTCGAAGACAAAACCTTAGGTCTTAGTCATTTCCTTTTACGAGAATTATAGTGAGACAATGTCCCCCTTTATGGCCAAAATGCTCGGTTACGAGGAATGACACTTAATTGGCAACACACCAATAAGCACTCTCTCATTTTATAGTAGATGCGCGATCAGGCGCGCAACTCGAATGCCAGACATTTTCACCACAACTTTCCTCAATCGTGTAAAACGGAGTTCTCAATCAAAATAATAAGTACTTTTGTAACAGAAAACACCGTGGAAAGCTCTTGAACGGGTTGAAAGCTTAGCACAATATTTTTTTTGTACAAGGAAACACTGTGGCGAGAACCTGAACGAGTGAAAAGCTTGCCACAGCATTTTGTTGTGCCAGGAAGAAACACTGTGGCGAGATCCTGAACGAGTGAAAAGCTTGCAAGAGCATTTTTGTAACAGGAAACAATGTGCAAAGCTCCTGAAGTCTTGCCACAGGGTTTTTTGTAACAAAAAAACAGTGTGCAAAGCCCCTGAACGCTTGCCACAGGGTGTTTTGTAACAAAAAACAATGTACAAAGCTCCTGAATGCTTGCCACAGGGTTTTTTGTAACAAAAACAATGTGCCACAGGGTTTTTTGTAACATAAAACAATGTGCAAATCTCCTGAATGCTTGCAACAGGGTTTTTTGTAACAGAAATCAATATGCAAAGCTCCTGAACGCTTGCCACAGGGTTTTTTGTAACAAAAAACAGTGTGCAAATCTCCTGAACGCTTGCCACAGGGTTTTTTGTAACAGAAAACAATGTACAAAGCTCCTGAATGCTTGCCACAGGGTTTTTTGCAACAAAAAACAGTGGTGTGCAAAACTCCTGAACGCTTGCCACAGGGTTTTTTGTAACAGATATCAATGTGCAAATCTCCTGAACGCTTGCCACAGGGTTTTTTGTAACAGAAATCAATGTGCAAATCTCCTGAACGCTTGCCACAGGGTTTTTTGTAACAGAAATCAATGTGCAAAGCTCCTGAACGCTTGCCACAAGGTTTTTTGTAACAGAAATCAATGTGCAAAAGCTCCTGAACGCTTGCCACAGGGTTTTTTTTTTTTGTAACAGAAATCAATGTGCAAACATCTTGGGGGGGGCCACAGGGTTTTTTTAACAGAAAACAATGGCAAAGCTCCTGAACGCTTGCCACAGGGTTTTTTGTAACAGAAAACAATGTGCAAAGCTCCTGAACGCTTGCACAGGGTGTTTTGTTACAAAAACAATGTGCCACAGGGTTTTTTGTAACAGAAATCAATGTGCAAAGCTCCTGAACGCTTGCCACAGGGTTTTTTGTAACAGAAATCAATGTGCAAAGCTCCTGAACGCTTGCCACAGGGTTTTTGTAACAGAAATCAATGTGCAAAGCTCCTGAACGCTTGCCACAGGGTTTTTTGTAACAGAAATCAATGTGCAAAGCTCCTGAACGCTTGCCACAGGGTTTTTTGTAACAGAAATCAATGTGCAAAGCTCCTGAACGCTTGCCACAGGGTTTTTTGTAACAGAAAACAATGTACAAAGCTCCTGAACGCTTGCACAGGGTGTTTTGTTACAAAAACAATGTGCCACAGGGTTTTTTGTAACAGAAATCAATGTGCAAAGCTCCTGAACGCTTGCCACAGGGTTTTTTGTAACAGAAATCAATGTGCAAAGCTCCTGAACGCTTGCACAGGGTGTTTTGTTACAAAAACAATGTGCCACAGGGTTTTTTGTAACAGAAATCAATGTGCAAAGCTCCTGAACGCTTGCCACAGGGTTTTTTGTAACAGAAATCAATGTGCAAAGCTCCTGAACGCTTGCCACAGGGTTTTTTGTAACAGAAATCAATGTGCAAAGCTCCTGAACGCTTGCCACAGGGTCTTTGCACATTGAAAACAGTGTGCAAAGCTCCTGAACGCTTGCCACAGGGTTTTTTGTAACAGAAATCAATGTGCAAAGCTCCTGAACGCTTGCCACAGGGTTTTTTGTAACAGAAATCAATGTGCAAAGCTCCTGAACGCTTGCCACAGGGTTTTTTGTAACAGAAATCAATGTGCAAAGCTCCTGAACGCTTGCCACAGGGTTTTTGTAACAGAAATCAATGTACAAAGCTCCTGAACGCTTGCACAGGGTGTTTTGTTACAAAAACAATGTGCCACAGGGTTTTTTGTAACAGAAATCAATGTGCAAAACTCCTGAACGCTTGCCACAGGGTTTTTTGTAACAGAAAACAATGTGCAAAGCTCCTGAACGCTTGCCACAGGGTTTTTTGTAACAGAAATCAATGTGCAAAGCTCCTGAACGCTTGCACAGGGTGTTTTGTTACAAAAACAATGTGCCACAGGGTTTTTTGTAACAGAAATCAATGTGCAAAGCTCCTGAACGCTTGCCACAGGGTGTTTTTTTTTGTTACAAAAACAATGTGCCACAGGGTTTTTTGTAACAGCAAAATCAATAAATGTGCAAAGCTCCTGAACGCTTGCACAGGGTGTTTTGTTACAAAAACAATGTGCCACAGGGTTTTTTGTAACAGAAATCAATGTGCAAAGCTCCTGAACGCTTGCCACAGGGTTTTTTGTAACAGAAAACAATGTGCAAAGCTCCTGAACGCTTGCCACAGGGTTTTTTGTAACAGAAATCAATGTGCAAAGCTCCTGAACGCTTGCCACAGGGTTTTTTGTAAACAGAAATCAATGTGCAAAGCTCCTGAACGCTTGCCACAGGGTTTTTTTTAACAGAAAACAAGTGTGCAAAGCTCCTGAACGCTTGCCACAGGGTTTTTGTTACACAAAAAATGTGCCAACAGGGTTTTTTGTACAGAAATCAATGTGCAAAGCTCTGAACGCTTGCCACAGGGTTTTTTGTAACAGAAATCAATGTGCAAAGCTCCTGAACGCTTGCCACAGGGTTTTTTGTAACAGAAAATCAATGTACAAAGCTCCTGAACGATTGCACAGGGTGTTTTGTTAAAGAAATCAATGTGCAAAGTCCTCTGAACGCTTGCCACAGGGTTTTTTTGTAACAGAAATCAATGTGCAAAGCTCCTGAACGCTTGCCACAGGGTTTTTTGTAACAGAAATCAATGTACAAAGCTCCTGAACGCTTGCCACAGGGTTTTTGTAACAGAAATCAATGTACAAAGCTCCTGAACGCTTGCCACAGGGTTTTTTGTAACAGAAATCAATGTGCAAAGCTCCTGAACGCTTGCCACAGGGTTTTTTGTAACAGAAATCAATGTACAAAGCTCCTGAACGCTTGCACAGGGTGTTTTGTTACAAAAACAATGTGCCACAGGGTTTTTTGTAACAGAAATCAATGTGCAAAGCTCCTGAACGCTTGCCACAGGGTTTTTTGTAACAGAAAACAATGTGCAAAGCTCCTGAACGCTTGCACAGGGTGTTTTGTACAGAAATCAATGTGCAAAGCTCCTGAACGCTTGCCACAGGGTTTTTTGTAACAGAAAACAATGTGCAAAAAACTCCAATGTGAACGCTTGCCACAGGGTTTTTGTAACAGAAAAATGTACAAGCTCTGCCTGAACGCTTGCCACAGGGTTTTTTGTAACAGAAATCAATGTGCAAAGCTCCTGAACGCTTGCCACAGGGTGTTTTGTTACAAAAACAATGTGCCACAGGGTTTTTTGTAACAGAAATCAATGTGCAAAGCTCCTGAACGCTTGCCACAGGGTTTTTTGTAACAGAAATCAATGTGCAAAGCTCCTGAACGCTTGCCACAGGGTTTTTTGTAACAGAAATCAATGTGCAAAGCTCCTGAACGCTTGCCACAGGGTTTTGTAACATTGAAAATCATGTGCAAAGCTCCTGAACGCTTGCACAGGGTGTTTTGTGTAACAGGGTTTTTTGTAAAAAATCAAATGCTTGCCACAGGGTTTTTTGTAACAGAAATCAATGTGCAAAGCTCCTGAACGCTTGCCACAGGGTGGTTTTTGTAACAGAAAACAATGTGCAAAGCTCCTGAACGCTTGCCACAGGGTTTTTTGTAACAGAAAATCAATGTACAAAGCTCCTGAACGCTTGCCACAGGGTGTTTGTTAACAAAAATGTGCAAGCTCCTGAACGCTTGCCACAGGGTTTTTGTAACAGAAATCAATGTGCAAAGCTCCTGAACGCTTGCCACAGGGTTGTTTTGTTAAAAAATCAACAAACTCTGAACGCTTGCCACAGGGTTTTTTGTAACAGAAATCAATGTGCAAAGCTTCTGAACGCTTGCCACAGGGTTTTTTTGTAACAGAAAATCAATGTACAAAGCTCCTGAACGCTTGCCACAGGGTGTTTTGTTACAAAAACAATGTGCCACAGGGTTTTTTGTAACAGAAATCAATGTGCAAAGCTCCTGAACGCTTGCCACAGGGTGTTTTGTTACAAAAACAATGTGCCACAGGGTTTTTTGTAACAGAAATCAATGTGCAAAGCTCCTGAACGCTTGCCACAGGGTTTTTTGTAACAGAAATCAATGTGCAAAGCTCCTGAACGCTTGCCACAGGGTTTTTTGTAACAGAAAACAATGTGCAAAGCTCCTGAACGCTTGCCACAGGGTTTTTTGTAACAGAAAACAATGTACAAAGCTCCTGAACGCTTGCCACAGGGTTTTTTGTAACAGAAAACAATGTACAAAGCTCCTGAACGCTTGCACAGGGTGTTTTGTTACAAAAACAATGTGCCACAGGGTTTTTTGTAACAGAAATCAATGTGCAAAGCTCCTGAACGCTTGCCACAGGGTTTTTTGTAACAGAAATCAATGTGCAAAGCTCCTGAACGCTTGCACAGGGTTTTTGTAACAGAAATCAATGTGCAAAGCTCCTGAACGCTTGCCACAGGGTTTTTTGAAAAACAGTGTGCAAAGCTCCTGAACGCTTGCACAGGGTGTTTTGTTACAAAAACAATGTGCCACAGGGTTTTTTGTAACAGAAATCAATGTGCAAAGCTCCTGAACGCTTGCCACAGGGTTTTTTTGTAACAGAAATCAATGTGCAAAGCTCCTGAACGCTTGCCACAGGGTTTTTTGTAACAGAAATCAATGTGCAAAGCTCCTGAACGCTTGCCACAGGGTTTTTTGTAACAGAAATCAATGTGCAAAGCTCCTGAACGCTTGCCACAGGGTTTTTTGTAACAGAAATCAATGTGCAAAGCTCCTGAACGCTTGCCACAGGGTTTTTTGTAACAGAAAACAATGTGCAAAGCTACTGAACGTTGCCACAGGATTTTTTTGTAAAGAAACAAGTACAAAGCTCCTGAACGCTTGCACAGGGGTTTGTACAAAAAAACAATGTGCACAGGGTTTTTTGTAACAGAAAGAAATCAATGTGCAAAAAAGCTCCTGAACGCTTGCCACAGGGGTTTTTTGTAACAGAAATCAATGTGCAAAGCTCCTGAAACGAATTGCCACAGGGGTGTTTGTACAAACAATGTGCCACAGGGTTTTTTGTAACAGAAATCAATGTGCAAAGCTGCTGAACGCTTGCCACAGGGTTTTTTTTTTGTACAGAAATCATGTGCAAAGCTCTGAACGCTTGCCACAGGGTTTTTGT
>JAANDG010000894.1:0-40715 GCA_036852015.1 Pelodera strongyloides | reverse complement strand
GGCACTTACTTTCAGTTAAATTCGTTGCGTGAATTTGTTGTGCACATGTGGGAATAAAGCCGTTCAGTTTAGTCTTTGTCTTTTTTGCAAAACTCTAGTTTTCATGAAGTGAGGTACGAGCGAAATGAAAAGTTAGAAAATGCACCATTGATAATACAAGACGAGGCGGAAATGCACAGTTTATGCACGCTCGAAAAAAAATAGTCCTGTGGCTACCGCCGCGAGACCATTTTTTGGCGGTCTGTCGATGTTATCGTTTAGTGCCAATCTACGGTAATTTTTGCCATACTTGGAAGCAAAAATCGGCAATTTTTGCCATACATCGAGACCCGATGAACTCAATGAGCAGAAGTGGTGAATCCATAGTTTAATGTTTAATCTTAATGTCTGGTTCAAAACTCACCTTTCCCTCCGACGCTGTGTAATAAGTCTGGCCACAAACTGATTTTGTTACCGGAGTCGTTGTTGTGGTCGTTGTTGTAATTCCTAAAATTATTTTTTTTTAAGCGATGAACTCATTCTTACGGGGTTCTGAAAAGAATGTTGAATTTCCCTATCTATTCTGCGTCGTACCACGGTGGCACATACTGGAACACAGTTTGCATCTTGTCGTTCATAAGTCATAAGATCTTGTCCCGTATCGCATAAATATAAAATAGAAAAATAAATAACCAACTGGTCTTCTGTCTCTGGCAAATAAATGGTTGAGCTGTTTGACAATTGTTCGGCACCCATTGTGAAGGGTATAGAAAAGGCACGTTGGATAGTCCGAGACATGTTCCAGTTCCAGGAGTTAGTGCTCCTTTATATATACATATATACGGCAGTTAAGCGAAATACGGGCCGGTTTTTGAAACACATCGAGAACAGCTGCATTCTTATGCAGCTTACGCAAATGAACATAAATTAGAACAAAAAATCGAGCTAAATTCGAGCAACTTTGCATAAATACGTAAGAATTTAGCTGTCAACTATGCGTTTCAAAAACCGGCCGGTGTTTTGCTTTAAGAAATCACCCATTACGTACGGTGTAAGTTTTTGCTTATATTCTACCCACATTAACACTACGCATATTGTAAGCCTTCTGGTACTCTTTGAGCTCGAATGCACATTTTAGATAACACATTAGTAATCTAGATATCTGCCGTGTTCGTAATAAATAATATTTTTTTTTTATTCTACCTGGCACATTGAGGAAATTGACTTGTGTATAATCTGTCCACGTGTACGGTGGATTATAGGTGAGACCTATCCAAACGGTCTGTTGAACACCAGATTGTTGCAATAGACTGTAGAGGAATTGATTGGTCTGGAAAAGAAATTATGTTAGTAATTAAAAATACATCGGAGACGGTAGGTAGACCGATACTTTATGTACTGTGTACTACTAATTATAGTATCTAATATTGTATATCACCTGGTTGGTACGCTATGAAATAAACCCAAACTATGTTAGCGCTATCGCGCTAACAAAGGATAAAGCAGGTGGTAAACATATAAGCTTTGAACATCAAAGGTTTATATACTTTTATGGTACCTGTCATCAATGTCGACCGAGCCAAAGAAAAAAAGGCGATAATTGATTACGGTAACTTTATACCTGATTATCATGAACAGACACCAAATGGCCCCCTTGCCCCGTACAAGTTCCCTCAGCGTTGGCAAAAGACATGTGAGTTGGTTGAATACCGTAGCATTGCCCGTTGTATTCGGCAAAGTCACCGCAAGTATAGTTGGGATCTGGTGTAGTCACTGGTCCTGTATATTGTAAACAGTTAATTCGTGCTTCGAATAACGCAAGATCCTTTGTTTTAAGTATTACGCTCTGTTGACTTTAGTTCACCTGACACACATACAGGTTTACATGTGTTGTTCCATGATAAAAATAGTTCTGCTGAATTTGCTTATATAAAAAAAATTAAGAAAGCAAAAAGAAAACAAGTTATAAAATTAAAATGGATTTTTTTTTGCACTAAGTTCGAGTAGAGTAGGAGTTGGGCCAATCTCTCAGAGGTCAAAATAAAACTTTTTTACGGTCGATGCTGCTCTAATTTTTATTAAACAAATAAACAAATTACATTAGAAGAATTTGGTCCCCAGGCCCCAGATAAAATACAACCCACCATCATCATTTTCCTCACACACAAAGCCCATCGTATTTCCGCAATCCGTATTGGCCCAGACGTTATATTTGAAGACTGCCGAATAGAGCGCCTTCATGTAGAAGCAGTTACCGTTGTTCAGATTTGGCGGGGTATCTAAAAAATGGTATCCTCTTATTGGTTTGATTTGTCTGGACACCAAAGACTTACAGCTATGTCAAACTATAAACTATGACGCGACTGTTTGATCACATATATACATTTATGGTCACTACTACTACTACTACTACTACTATTACTACTGTGCTGAAATGCTGAAACGAACTGTCCTGCCATCAATGTGAAATACTAACAATAATCAGCTTACTTTCGGTTAGTACGTACTTGTAGTGGTGGAGTAAAAAAAAGGTTAAAGCTAGGACTGTTCTTCTGGGCCCCGAAGAGGGCGCCTGCAGTTCGCTCTGGTCTACCGAAGTAGTGCGCTCCAGAGAATAGGCCATCTTTGATTACGGAATGGGTGGCCAGCCCTGATCGAAGAACCCGGCCGGTGCAACCAGTCGCGGGAATTAATCCCGGTCGTCTGTATGTTTAGTAGTGGTGAAGTGGCTAGTAAAACTATAAAAGTTTCAAAATTACCATCAAAATTGGTATAATCCAATGGTGTTCCATCAATCCAGGTGCAATGTTGTTGACTGTCACATTGAAGTCCAATCCATGGTTCGGGCACTGAGTAACCATACGCCCACACCCCGATATCATCACCGTCCTGAAGAATTTAAAGCGAAATACCGGCCGGTTTTTGAAACGCACAGTGGACATCTGAATTCTTACGTACTTATGCTAATTTAGCTCGAATTTAGCTCGTTTTGTTATGCTAATTAATGTTCATCTGCATAAGCTGCATAAGAAAGCTGGTGTACTCGATGTGTTTCAAAAACCCGCCAGCATTTCGCTTTAAGACTGATTGTAGAGATTAGGCTTGAGCTTATTTCGTCGGATATTAACATAACGATCATACAAAAAGAAAGTGAAACACTAGTAAAGAACAAAAATTCAGTGTCAGTAGGTCTTTTCTGACTGTTACATGTTATTACTAGGCAAATAGGAAATGCGCAAAAAAATGGAAATAAAGGAATTTTCAAGACGTACAGTCTGATTGTGTATGGACACCAAATGTCCTCCGGTCAATTTACAGCCGGAGATTGCTTCTTGAAAGGTGACTTTTGTACTGAACAACTGAAATAGAAGATATTAAATAATCTTGTTTTACTACACTCACAAGGACACTTGTTTGTATCCTTACGCCTTTCTGCTCTTACATCTTTGTTTTCATTTTGGTCCCATTGGACCTTATTCACCTGTTTTTGGCTTTGATCAACATTTCCTTGATCCAGCATATTAAAGACAGTTTTCGTGGACAGTTTTCTTCTTATTTATCGAACACAGTTCGAGCGTAACCGGTCTTTCTATAAGTCTTGTAACAACAGCCAGTTACTTGTATTTAACGAAATAATTTAAAAAATTACCCTATAACACTTCCCATTTTCCAATCGTGAATAATCGGTATTGCGACATATAGGTCGTTTTTCTAAATATTCAGAAAATTGTAGTTATATGAAGTCATATAAAAAACTGACAATTCATAAGTACAATATGTCCCACACCAAAATAAACTATGCAAATAAAGGCCCGTTTTTGAAACGCATCGTGGACAGCTGAACGTATTTATGCTAATTTGCTCGAATTTAGCTCGATGTTTTATTCTAATTTATATTAATTCGCTACATAAGAATGATGGTCTATTCGATGTGTTTCAAAAACCGACCGGTATTTCGCTTCAAAAACTGATTAAAGGGACAGGACCATCAAAGTAAACCTATTTTTACGATGCGTTCATAATGACTATCAAGCATTTTTATTACAATATATACAAAGTAAATTTCACATTTATTCGCCCTGAAAACTTTTTCTGATCCGCTCAACGTATATGTATACCGTAAAACGGCAAATATCCTTGTTGTCTATGCAAATTTATCGTGAAATTATAATGCGATTAAAATTTGCATATATAGTTTTGAAATCTGCAGTTTTATGGTATACATATACGTCGAGCGCATCGGAAAAACGTTTTCCAGGGCGAATAAAGGTGAAATTTAGTTTGTATATATTGTAGTAAAAATGCTTGGTAGTCATTATGAACGTATCGTAAAAATAGGTTTACTTTGATGGGCCTGTCCCTTTAAAGGGATAGGTTCATCTCAAATCACCTCTCTTTTTATTATGTTTATTGATAATAGCACACATTCACAATGAAAATTAAATCAATCAGAGAACAATACGCCTCGCAAAAGAAGCTTCCTTTATTGGAAGCTAGTTGATCAGAAGCCAAAATCTAAACTCAAAAACTAATACCGTACACAGATCGCGCGGACTAATGGCAATTAGCCAAGAGCAAATTAAATGATACCACCCGTCGAAAATAATGGCCTGCCGAGTGTAGTTTGTAGCTTGGCTAATTGCCATTGGCCCGCACGATCTGTGCACGATATTAGTTTTTGTGTTTAGATTTTGGCTTCCGATCAATTGGCTTCCAATAACGGAAGTTTCTTCTGCGAGGTGTATTGTTCTGTGATTGATTTAATTTTCATTGTGAATGATATTCGGGATATTAGTAATAAAGACAATAAAAAGAGAAGTGATTTGAGATGAACCTATCCCTTTAAGAAGGTGTTTACATATGCATCAGTAGTTGATGTTATCATCAACTTTTATAACTTGCTAATCTTTTATGGAAAAGTAACTTACCAATGATTTCCGCTGTAGCCGTCAAGACCGTTAGTAACAGTAGAAATAACAAACGCTTCATTGTTTAGAGCAAGTGGAAGTTTATGAAACCGCACCCAAAATGTTCGCCGGGCCTATATAGACCGTGTTTCTATCATTTTTTATTTGGCTTCCGTTTTAATTGTAATCTTTCCGGGTGCATTTATTACCAGATAAGGGGTTGATTCTGAAAAATACATCACCATTTTAGGCTTATCATTTAGAAATCGGGACACGACGGTTCTTCAGCACTGTGAATTATGCTAGAAAACTACGAAGATGCAAAATAAACACTCGAAATTCAGTGAGTCATCAGGGTGAAAAGCTCCTTCGGCTTAGCTACTCTGTAATGTAAGTGTAAGACAGCTTTGGAAATATAGGATTGGTCCCAATATTAATACGCAGCTTACATGCCTAAGGTTGACTACACTAATTGCCTGTCAACTCTCATAAATATTTGGATTTTCGTGGAATACTCACCTCTGGACCTTCTGGTCGACGACATAATCTTTGATACAATGGAACCCTCAAAAATTAGAGTCACAAAAAGTAAGTGAAATATGTGTCGGAAAAATGTCCACTACATGATCCCAATGGGCGTCGAACCCAAATTCGTTCCCAGTAGGCAGCGGGCAATAATTCTCTCCCAGGAAATTAATTGTGAGCGACATGCGCGCCAGTGGTGCACATTTGCATATTTGTTGTGCTGCGCACATGTGGCGCATCGGCCCCGCTATGCCGAAATATGTGCGAATCATTGACTAAACTAAACTACCAAAGATAGGTTTATGGAGTTTTAATTTAATCATTACATAGACTTCTCGTCAAAGTAATCATGATATATTATGGGAATAATGAACAAACTGCACCCGGAAAAATAAAATGTGCAAATCAAAAATGAAATCAATTACTGTTGCAAGAATGATTTATTGATGGGATTCATACAAAAGAGGCAAAGAAAATCACGGTCACCGGAGAATTATGCGATTCGCGATTGTTTGCACCTTTACGGTTGGTTGTTTTTTGTTTAAAATTTTTGTTTGCAAAGTCCGAAATTAGCTAAAAAACTTTCAGTATTTTACTATGAAGACGCATATTTTATAATTATTGAATCTGTGTCTGAAAAGCTACAAGCTTAAACACTCACGGGCTCACGACTTTTCAGCGAATAAGGACGGTCCGTAAAATTAAAATCCTGTAAAACTCAGAATATTATTTTCATCCGTTTTTGTTGAAGGTGTGTTTCGCTCTCGCGACTGCCCAAGTTGAAGGTAAATGTGCGAAAATCAGATGTCCAAAGGGACTAAAATGCGACCGTTAGTTTCATAATAACTAATATTAGATTTTTTCAAATGTTAGCTAGATCTTATCGACCTTATACTGTCAAAGTATCAGCTTTCATGAATAACAAATTAGTAATGATTTTTTTGTTAGTGAAATTTCGAGGACAGTTTACATAGAAAATAGTATATATATATGAAATCGCGCCGTATTTAGGCTAGTACTCTAAACAAGATGTTCGATTTTTTTAGCTGCGTCTGGCCCTAGCCCTACCACATTCACTTCTCCAACGGTACCCAACAACCAAACCACTGCAGGAGTGATTACAAAAACCACAAGTAAAAGTTTTCCTTGTTACGTAAAAAATATTCCTGTCAATACCTGGTTTGGAGCTGGACAATTATTAGGAAACTTTGAACATTCTTACAATTAGAATAGCCAACATGTAATTCTAGGCACTCCGATTATTACAACCCACGTGACCATCCCTACTGCGCCCGCGGACAAGTGTCTGGCTCTTGTGAGATGTCCGAAAGGGCTCACATGTAATTCAGCTACTGGACGATGTGAAGGTGAGTTTCATATGATAATAATAATAATAATAATAATAATAATAATAATAATTTATTACACCACAAAGGTGCGCACAAACATACATTAATAAGATACATGATATGAACACATTGTAGAATAATGGGATTTCAAAGTATCACAAAAAATCGGTGTGATTCTGTTTCTGTCACGACAGAATAACACCGATTTTTTTCAAAACACGGTAAATTTTCAGCATACTTTGAAACCCCATTTGACCTATGCATTTTCTGAGGTGACAAGGCTTTTACAGATATATGCCCTTAGTTTTCGGGAATCACGTTAATTATTTGCGGAAAAGTGTTTTGTGTGAAAACTGATCTAATCGAGCTAATTTAAAAAATAAAACAAAGGAAGGAATATATATTTATTTATTTTCAGCATCTGTCACGGTATCTGTAACGCCATCCACTGCTCCTCCTACAAAGCCGAATCCAGTAGCAAATCAAACCACTGCAAAACCGATTACAAAAACCACAAGTACGATTTGTTGTGTGCTTTGAAAACTAACATGAGTAGCGTTCGTGGCTAGCTCTAAGCCTTCAAGTGGTCAAGAGCCAATTGATGTAGGTCAGAACTGAAAAAAAATTCACGTTGTCTGGATGTGACTGCAAATGCATGGGAAGTTTCTTTAGTGAAAGTTGAAGCTTCTTGTGAAAGTTGAAGCTTCTTTCAGCGGTTCCGGTTATCATAACAACCCAAGTGACAGTTCCTACGGCGCCCGCAGATAAGTGTGTGTCTTTGGTGAGGTGTCCTAAAGGCCTTACTTGCAACCCAACTACTGGACGCTGCGAGGGTAAGTAGCTTACTCCCGAATGTTTCTAGTAAGTGCTGAGGTATTTCACAGTACTGGTGCGGTGAACAGACAAGCACACACAATTTACTGTATCTCAGAATTTCATGTACGAAATTGTGTTCAGAGAAACTAATGTCAATATCGCTGTTAGAGATTTTAATAAACTGCTTAAAATATTTAGCGGGAAGCATTACGAGTCCGAATCCAACTACGCCCACCACTGCACCGACTACTACCTCAACGCCAACAATTACCCCAATAACTACCCCAACACCAACGACCACCTCAATAACTACCCCAACACCGACAACTACCCCAGTGACGACCGCAACGCCCACAACTACCCCAATTACTACCCCAACACCAACAACTACCCCAGTAACTACCCCAACGCCAACAACCACCCCAGTAACTACCCCAACTCCAACAACTACCCAAGTAACCACCCCAAAACCTATAACTACCCTCGAACCAATAACTCACGATACGTGTGAAATGACTGGATGCGTCGAGGGAAAAATCTGCAATCGATATACCGGACTTTGTGAAGGTGAGCTCTGCGAACTCAATAGAACATGGTATATGCTTTAAATATATTTTCAAATCTTATTTTTCATGAAAACTGTTTTTATGCTTTTTTCAAATATTTCTCAGGTATGGAGCAAGTAGGTTTAGTATATTTTGGACCAATATTATCTCTAGTGACAACTAGCACTTTTTCCCCTCTACGACATCAAGTTTGCGAAGTTGGAAAGTACTAGTTAGCGTGAACTTCGTCCAAGTTTGCTTTAACGAAGACTACACCTAATTCAACTACTATTACGTGCGGAAATAGTTGCGTTGACTTGGGTTGTAAGGAGGGTTAAACCGTTAAACGTGCTTCATATTTAGTGACAACTACTACGTCTACTACGCCAAGTACTACCACAACTACACTAATAGCAGATACGTGTGTTCATTTTGGTTGTAACAACGGCTACAAGTGCAACGAAGTAACGGGAAGGTGCGAAGCTGGTAAGGATCAGAACAATGTTAAAGCGAAATACCTGCCGGTTTTTGAAACGCATCGTGGACAACTGACTTCTCACTTATTTATGCTAATTAGCTCGCCTTTGGCTCGATTTTTTATTCTAATTTATGTTCATTCGCATAAGCTGCGTTTCAAAAACGGGCCGTATTTCGCTTTAAGCTTATGACGACAAACGGAACTAAAAAATGTTAATACAAGTTGTAAACTTTTCGCCATCCTTGAGCAAAGTAAGATGATTTCTATTTCAGTGACGACAACTACGTCTACTACGCCTCGTACTACTACTACTACTCCATTAGTAGTAGTAGATACTTGTGTCCAGTTGGGTTGTAACGATGGGTACACATGCAATGAAGAATCCGGAAACTGCGAAATTGGTAAGTATTATGGTTCAGCTTTCGTTAGCGGCAGGGCGCTTACCCTCACCGCTGCATAGCTTTATACTGTGCCATTTTGTTTATTATTCATTAACCATAACCGCCATCATCAACCGGCCTAAGCCTAAGCCTAAGCCTAAGCCTAAGCTGTTCATTACGATTTACGTTTTAAATCGATTACATGTAGTGGCAGATTTTTTATATTTTTGTCATCAATACGTTTGACCCCAAACTATTACAGCTTCAACACCAAAGCCTATTATAACAACAAAACCACCGACGAGTCCTGTCACGGCAGAAAAATGCTCACCATACGAACCGTTATGTTCTGAAGGTTACCTTTGCAATTTCAAAGCTGGAGTATGCGAGTGTAAGTTAAATTATTTTAATCCGATATTTAAAGGGTCAGGCCCATTTCAGGTAACAACTATTTTTGATGACTCCATTGGATTCTCCGTCTCAAATATAGTAGGACGCAATTTCTTTCCATTTTTAGGCGCAATATCCACCGCACTTCAGCAATTTACCATAGTCACTCATGCCCAACTATCTAGTGCAGTTGTCAGGCCCTTTTGCTGTGATTGGCCATTATGATGCTATGGGCGTGGCAATCGCTTTGTCATCCAATAATCGTGAAGGGGCGTGACGGCCGCGATATAGATAGTGAGTATAAATTGCTGAATAGCGCGTGAATATTGCAACTGAAAATTGGAAACAAATTGCATCTTACTATATTTGAGACGGAGAATCAAATGGAGTCACCAAAAATATGGGAAATCTGAAAGCCTTTTTCTTATTTTCTTATCTGCTGTTTTGTTCATATTCATGACAATCTGTTTTCATGTTACCGAAGAACACACGTCCCCAGTCTCAAATTGACAAAGTTTGTAGTTTGTATTATTCCGAATAGCGAATCAAAAAATAGTTGATTTGCTACTGTTATAGGGTACGCGAAGACTTGTGACGAGCTGCAATGTCACCCCGACGAATATTGTGCAATGCAATATGTAAGTGAGATGATCCAGTACTTCGAGCAAGGAGTGGCTGATGAAATCCAAATTCAGCAGACAAGTAGCCGCACTCTGTATGTAAACTATAGGATCTGGGACGGGGACGCTGATCACCGTGACCACGTCTCAAATACCTAGTCAGTACCTACTTAATCCGAATATTATTGCTTCTAATGCGGCTTCTTGTTCAGACCCATTGCGATCCCGGAGACTGTGAATACCGCCCTCTATGTCTAAAACTTGACCCGAGGGCACCAATCAGTAAGTTTTAGCTACAATTTGTTTTTCAGGATGTTCAGAAAAAAAATAGGATTGGCCCGATTGGGCTTGAGTACCCCGCAGCTAAGTCAAAAATCGGAATTAACTTTCTAAATAAAGTAAACTTTCTAACCGTTGTAAAAGAAAAGGGTGCTTAGATAATTAATGACTGTATTAATTGGCGCGTCATTTAATTATGGAAAATTACTGCCATTGCTAACTAGTTTAGCTTCTTTTCATTTTTTTTTTCATTTTTTTTCGTTTCATACCCTTTAGATATTCTTAATTTTCGTTTCGTTCAGACAAACAAACAGTAAACTCTTCTCCTTTATATAATAAGATAATAATTATGTTTACAGCTTGCCGAAACCATATCTGTTCAAAGGAACTAATGTGTCTAAACTGTGTCGGATGCGGCAATCTCCCCGTTTGTGTCGATACGATTCCAATAAACGGATAATTGCAGATTATTGCACACAATTCAAATAAAAGATATTTCTTCAAAAAAAAATTCCATTCATTTCACAAAATAATCAGGGAGAATCTTTATTTGCTTCAATTCCACACATTTTATTTTATTTTAATATTTTGTTTGTTTTTTATCCATCTTTAGATATCAAAGTATATTGCCAAAATACTGCAAACGAAAGCAAGTATTTTATTAGATTCTTCAGCTGAATTCTTTTTCTTGAAGAGAACCTAAAAAATATTCCTACTTTCCATATATTCCTAATTATTCCTACTTTCCATAAGACCATAGATAGAGACATAGAAAGAGAGGTGAGAATCAGAGAAAATTGTGTGCCATATGAAAACGAAACGGCTTGATTGCAGCGTTTATAACTAAACTAACAAGGCATATGTACAGATTTTCAACCAAGTGCTCTTTTTTCAATTCTAATAAGCTAAGCTGGAAGCATGGCAACTTATTGAAATTGAAACAAACTGATCGTAAAAGGATTTTACTGCGAAAGAAACCACTCACGCGACATAATGCAGTATTCCGCTGTTCTTGTGTACCACATTCCGCATCATACAGAACGCTCGGGGAATCTGGGTGCTAAAGAGATCATTTCTGAACTTCTGACTTCCGAGTCCGATGCTTTCAGAATACTTGGGGTAAAGTGGTAAAAGTACCAACATAAAAAAAACGCTTAACGGGATAGGGCCACGGGATAGGGAAATTGCACCTTTTTGAATATTTTTTTATTGACGGAATAGCCTATGATGGTCACCATACGAAAATTACAGCAAATTGTCTTTGCTCCTCGAAGCAGGAGCAATCTAAGCTACCTCAAATTCATAAAAAAAACTGGCGTATCGCAGCCGTAGTTAAACGGTACGCCAAACACTGCTACGAGTGCGAAATAGCGTGATAGGGCTGGAGACGCTAGAAGATGAAGGGCCCTTACACCCTCTGTATATCACAACACTCTCTACACCTCTAGCCCTCTCACGCTATTTCGCGCTTGTAACACAGTTTGGCGTACCGTTTAACTACGGCTGCGGCACGCCAGTTGTTTTATAAATGTGAGGTAGATTAGCTTCTGAGCATGCTCCTTCCTCGAGGAGCAACGTCAATTTACTGCAATTTTCGTGTTGTGACCAGCATAGGCTATACTATCAAAATCCAATCTATAACGTACAATTCCTAGTGATCCTATCCATGTAACTCTAAATAGATCAATATCTTATTATATAAAAGAGTAACTGTAGCGTAATTTGCATACCGATGTGCGTTACGGAAATGCAAATTTCGTGTTCGGGTATAAAAAGAGTTTCGCAGCTCAGTATATATGCAATTGTTTCCTACTATGTGAATTTTTCTTATGATACGTTTGATGCTTTGTATATAAGAATGCCCATGCTAAACCAATCATATTTTCATGTAGGTCGCCTCAGGCGGCATGAGCCGACTGGTTTTTGAGAATTTATTAGTATGAAAATGTCTTGCAAAATCAATCTACTATACTAGACTAGACCAAGAATTCATTTTTTTTATAATTTATTGCGTAAAACTGATTTACATTGGAAAATAAGAGAATATTGTATCTAGAGTACCGTATGATTTTGCTGAAAGTTCACTAACCCAGTTCGTGACAAGCAGCCTTTCGGCCATCCTAGCGTATTCCGGATCAATTGTTTTGAAGTATTTCTTTATATTCTCCGTCGAAGAGAACGAATTCAAAATTTCCTCTCGAGCATTTTCCCAATTCTTTATTTCCGAGCAGGTTCTTTTGGTACTACTTTTTTCCTCTTTGCAGATGGCTATAAAAAGCTGAAAATTATTTTGTACATTTCAAGAAAACCGACTTTTTCAAAGAACTATCACCTTCGTCTTCCTATTTTAAAGGAAGAACTTTTGTTTCATTACAGGCAAATTACTAACCTTGTGCATTGGGTCTTGTTCCCCTTCAGAGACATCCGATTCAAAATAATTAAATACGTGATAGGTGTCTTTATCTAAAAGTATCCACTTACTTGTGCTTGTAAAATAGCCCGTATTCACGCGTCACAAGTAAGCTCCCATAATTGGTACCAGATTGGGAGGCCTGTTGCATGCATTCGGCCTACCAGTCCAGTGCTTTAGTGGTGAGCAATTACAATGTTTAAATTATGCCTGAATTTCAATACCTTTTTTCTATATTCATTCTTATTTTACGACTATATGTTTTTTTTTTTTCCACCACAAAATTGCAGTTATACTTAGTCCAGCTTTCGTTTTTCGCTTTCTCTTTTGCACTCTCTCCCAAAACGCATATTGGCATATTCACGTATTAGCAAAAGTGTAATAGCGGAAGGACTACTTACACAAATAGGAAGCTCCTACAATCGTGCCGTAAAGCAAAACTTCACAGTAATACTTTTCTTTTCGCTGTTCCAGTGTTCCACATTGTTTCTTCGTTGTCTGGAAGGCATTTTATATGCTTGGAGCTCTTGTAGATGAGCAAGTATTGAGTGGTCTGCTGGGAGAATACCATATGATATGTAAGTGTAAGTGAGACGTTTAAAGCGAATTAGCGGTCGGTCTCAACAAAAAATACAAAAGAGGTGGAGTAAACAACCGTGCGTTTTTCGACTTTTACTTGCAAATTCAAAATATTTTGTCAACATTTCGTCATGTGGATGCTGCGGAGTGTGTGATCCTTTGAAAAGGCCATCTATCGATTCTCCGAGCGCGGTGCTAGTGTATTAATGGCATCTCGATGTATGGCAAACATTGCTTCCAAGTATGGCTTTAATTACCGTAGATGTAGATTGGCACTACACGAGGACAACTACAGACCGTCAATCAATGGCTCAATGGTTCCGCGGCGTAGCCACAGGACTATTTTTAGAGCGTGCATAAAGGCGCATTTAAGATGGGAAAAGTTTGAAGAATTCCGGAAAAAGTTGGTTCAAGATGGACGGAGAAACATGCAGGAAAATCAAAATCTACTGTAGTGGAATCGTTGTGGGATATTATTTTTAACACTGCCGGTTCTAAGAATGGATCGCCCGTTCGAAGTGGGCCCCGACGGTTGGGGCTATATAGTGGAAAAACAACGTTTTTCCATTACGGTGTATGAACTTTTCCAGTAAGTAAAATTTACTTTTCCGTCTTGAACCCAACTTTTCCGGAATTCTTCAAACTTTTCCCAACTCGAACTTGCCTTGAACTGTGCATTTTCGCCTCGTCGAGTATTATCAATGGTGCATTTTCTAACTTTCAAAGGTGTATGCACAATTTCAAAGGTGTATACACGAGATTGAGATGCACAGTTGATACTTGGAAGCAAAATGCGATGTTTTTGAAATACATCGAGACCCCATAAAGGGTGAGGTCCACCTCAGAAAACAGAAAAGTTATTATTTTTATTAGATTCCCGTGTCTGTATCTGCCAGAATAACTAAAACAAATTTGGCAGAATATTGTTTCCAACGAAATATGGAGCAAAAAATGGCCCCTCCAATACCATTATTACGATAGATGTTGACAGGGTGGGGTGCATTTGGATTGCATCCAAATAAACCGCGCTCTCGCGACCCTTGTTTGGGAACTAAAAAAGGGCGGGATTATGACTGTGCTGGGGTCTCGATGTATGGCAAAAACAGCGCATTTTGCCTCCAAGTATCAAATGTGCATCTCGTGTATACACCTTTGAAATTGTGCACACACCTTTGAAAGTTAGAAAATGCACCATTGATAATACTCGACGAGGCGAAATTGCACAGTTTATGCACGCTCGAAAAAATAGTCCTGTGGCTACCTGCAGCGGGACTATTTATTGGCGGTCTGTAGTTGTCCTCGTGAGGTGCCAATCTACGGTACTTAAAGCCATACTTGGAAACAATTTTTGCCATACATCGAGGCCCCATGCGTTTGTTCCTTTATTAAAGGGATCGGCTCACCTCAAATCGTGTCTGTTTTTTTTTTGTTTCTTTATTTTCTATAAGGGATAATAAAAATTTGGAATACAAAAAGTAGTGTTCTATTTCAATACTCACGAAGATATTAGGTGATAAAGTGGTGGATTGATCGGCCCGAAATGAAAAAGTGTAATTGTCCTGCCTTGTTTGAATGGGACAATCAACACTTTTTACATTTCGGACCGATCGATCCACCACTTTATCACCTAATATCTTCGTGAGTATTGAAATAGAACACTACTTTTTGTATTCCAAATTTTTATTATCCCTTATAGAAAATAAAGAAACAGAAAAAACAGACACGATTTGAGGTGAGCCGATCCCTTTAAAACATGCGTTTTATTTTACTTGCCAAGCTAAGCGCGGTTGTTGCTTTTTTTAAACCATGCGTTTTATTTTTTTTTTTTTCGTTGTATTTTTTTCTTATGCTTTTTTTCAAACTATTTTTGAAAAAAAAAACACAAATAGGGTGGAATTCGCATTAAAGCAGTATTTGACATTGTTTTGGGTTTTTTGTCAACTAATAGTTTGCACAACAACTAATATAATAGATTTATCCCGCCTCAGGTCGGCGGTAGCCGTCTGGTTATAAATACAAGAGTGCGAAGCGTTGTTGGAAGACTTGTTTGAATGTGTTAGCTAAACATAGGTTTTATTGCACAATAAATATAATCTTACAGGGTCCCATTCAGAAATAGCTGGCATCTAATGCTGCAGGTTGCGTAGAAAAAGCAGCTAATTATAAATACAAGAGTGCGAAGCATTGTTGGAAGACTTGTTTGAATGTGTTACTTAAACATAGGTTTTATTGCACAATAAATATAATCTTACAGGGTCCCATTCAGAAATAGCTGGCATCTAATGCTGCAGGTTGCGTAGAAAAAGCAGCTAATTATAAATACAAGAGTGCGAAGCATTGTTGGAAGACTTGTTTGAATGTGTTAGTTAAACATAGGTTTTATTGCACAATAAATATAATCTTACAGGGTCCCATTCAGAAATAGCTGGCATCTAATGCTGCAGGTTGCGTAGAAAAAGCAGCTAATCTTATTGTATAATGGGGTTTGCAAGTATGCCAAAAACCGCGAGTTTTCCTTGCAAGTATCAATTCGCAAAATCGTGTGCTTTTTACACCAATTTACCGTAACTTTGACACATCCACACTATAGAAAATCCGCCAACAAAGCAAATTATTTGTCGGACAAATGGTCCCGTGGCGATCGGTCGTAAAAACTGCCTGTAGATATGTTCGTGTAGTGCCAAGATACGGTAAATTTTTCGATTCTTGCAAGGAAAATCGGGCATACTGCAAACCACATAAAGGAGAAGAGTTGACTTTTTTGTTTGTTGTGAACATAACGAAATATTTTCATAAAGAAAATTTCTTATTCACAAGAGCATACAAAATCTTTGCCGCTGGCGAGATTCGAACCCACCAGCAGCACACAATCTCTACATTCACAGTCCAACGCTCAACCTGCTGAGCTATGATAGCTTATCACAAGGATAGTAATCGCTCGACTACAGAACTTCAATGGCAATTTGCATGGTAGCATTAGTCGAGTGGTGATCCAAACTGATTATTATACGTTTCCACAATCAGAGACGTGTGAATGTGTGGAAGGAGAAAGAGACGAGAGTTACTTTTTAAATTGTAGCAATCCTTTTTTTAAATAGGGAAACAATCGGCCGAAGGCCGATTCCTCCAGTCGGAGAAGAGCCCGTAGGGCTCTTCGAACGGCTGGTTATAAATACAAGAGTGCGAAGCATTGTTGGAAGACTTGTTTGAATGTGTTAGTTAAACATAGGTTTTATTGCACAATAAATATAATCTTACAGGGTCCCATTCAGAAATAGCTGGCATCTAATGCTGCAGGTTGCGTAGAAAAAGCAGCTAATTATAAATAGAAGAGTGCGAAGCATTGTTGGAAGACTTGTTTGAATGTGTTAGTTAAACATAGGTTTTATTGCACATTAACTATAATCTTACATGGTCCCATTCAGAAATAGCTGGCATCTAATGCTGCAGGTTGCGTAGAAAAAGCAGCTAATTATAAATAGAAGAGTGCGAAGCATTGTTGGAAGACTTGTTTGAATGTGTTAGTTACACATAGGTTTTATTTGCACTTAAATAAATCTTACATGGTCCCATTCAGAAATAGCTGGCATCTAATGCTGCAGGTTGCGTAGAAAAAGCAGCTAATTATAAATAGAAGAGTGCGAAGCATTGTTGGAAGACTTGTTTGAATGTGTTAGTTAAACATAGGTTTTATTGCACATTAAATATAATCTTACATGGTCCCATTCAGAAATAGCTGGCATCTAATGCTGCAGGTTGCGTAGAAAAAGCAGCTAATTATAAATACAAGAGTGCGAAGCATTGTTGGAAGACTTGTTTGAATGTGTTAGTTAAACATAGGTTTTATTGCACATTAAATATAATCTTACATGGTCCCATTCAGAAATAGCTGGCATCTAATGCTGCAGGTTGCGTAGAAAAAGCAGCTAATTATAAATACAAGAGTGCGAAGCATTGTTGGAAGACTTGTTTGAATGTGTTAGTTAAACATAGGTTTTATTGCACATTAAATATAATCTTACATGGTCCCATTCAGAAATAGCTGGCATCTAATGCTGCAGGTTGCGTAGAAAAAGCAGCTAATCTTATTATATAAAGGAGAAGAGTTTACTTTTTTGTTTGTGTGAACCTAACGAAATCTTTTCATAAAGAAAATTTTCTATTGCCAAAGAGCATACAAAATCTTTGCCGCTGGCGAGATTCGAACCCACAGCAGCGCACAACCTGTCGATTCATAGTCCAACGCTCTACCTGTTGAGCTATGCTAGCTTATCACAAGGATAGTCATCTGCCCTACATACAGCACCTTCAATAGCAAATTTGCATGGTAGCATTAGTCGAGTGGTGATCCAAACTGATTATTATACGTTTCCACAATCAGAGACGTGTGAATGTGTGGAAGGAGAAAGAGAAGACGAGAGAGTTAACTTTTTAAATTGTAGCAATCCTTTTTTTAAATAGGGAAACAATCGGCCGAAGGCCGATTCCTCCAGTCGGAGAAGAGCCCGTAGGGCTCTTCGAACGGCTGGTTATAAATACAAGAGTGCGAAGCATTGTTGGAAGACTTGTTTGAATGTGTTAGTTAAACATAGGTTTTATTGCACAATAAATATAATCTTACAGGGTCCCATTCAGAAATAGCTGGCATCTAATGCTGCAGGTTGCGTAGAAAAAGCAGCTAATTATAAATAGAAGAGTGCGAAGCATTGTTGGAAGACTTGTTTGAATGTGTTAGTTAAACATAGGTTTTATTGCACATTAAATATAATCTTACATGGTCCCATTCAGAAATAGCTGGCATCTATGCTGCAGGTTGCGTAGAAAAAGCGCTAATATAAATAGAAAGTGCGAGCACTGTTGGAGACTTGTTTGAATGTGTTAGTTAAACATAGGTTTTATTGCACATTAAATATAATCTTACATGGTCCCATTCAGAAATAGCTGGCATCTAATGCTGCAGGTTGCGTAGAAAAAGCAGCTAATTATAAATAGAAGATATTCTGCGTAAATCGTTAACATAGCAGAATATCTTCACACTCCCGCCCCACGAAAAAGTCTCGCGGGCGGTTCCCGGTGTGATCATAGCTGATGAGACTTCCGTTGTTGTGCGAGAATGCGGGGAGTGAGAAACCATGAGGGGTCCAGGCGCATCCAGCTCTGCAACAACTTGTTCGCGGAGAACAATGTGTGCGTGGTGAACGGGCAGAACGCGCTTGGGATCCTGAAACACGTATTGCGACGTGTTGGGTTGCATTCACGATGCACAGTCGTGGCAGCTTGGCAACGTCCTTTTTCTGCAGCTTCCGGATCACTACACCATGAGTGAAGCTCTTCGGAGTTCTCCAGAACAGCGGTGTAGTTTCCATCGGAAATGGAGTGAAAGTTCAAAATTGGGTAGACGGCTCTCTCAATGATCGTGACCGTGATGCGATGTCTACTCACAATTTTCTGTCGATCGGGAACGAGTGGTCGTATGAACGTCTGTGTGGTTCCATATTGGACGAGTGTGAGTTCGATATTTGCATGTTCAGTCCAAGAGTCAGGGACCAACGTCTCGCGCCAGAAGAGACATCCTGCACTTGGAAAGAAGCAATACCTAGCGATGAAACCGTTGCTTTCCGTGCAGTAGGTGTTCCCTGAAACGTTCTTGTCCCCTCCGAGTTCTTCGATTGTGATATACGGCAAGTCTTTTCCACAAAAGTCGAGAATGCATGAGCCATTGCGGGCGCAACGTGGGCTGCTTGCTGCATAATTACGGACGGAGCGGGTGTAGGTAACACCTTGTCTCTCTGCCGTGGTCAACGTGGGTCCTCCTGAAGCATATGGGAATGCCTGCGCAGCGCACATAGGAAGAAGTGTGCACGTGAGGCAGAAGAAGGTGAGCATTGCCGCGATGCTCAAACATGTTTGACGGAGCGCTCCCAGTCTTGGCCGATCTCCATTGAAGCGGTTGGCCGAATTTGGGTCAAGGTGCGGGTGAAATGCTGGAGTACAGGGTGAATTTCGCAGTCTGTCCAGAGATAGGGAGACTGGCCTCGGAGACAATTCAATCATGCTTCTCCTGTGTATTTTCCAATTGCCTTGGAATGCAGAACGTCGCGAAAAGGAGTTGCAGTTGCGTCCATCAATTCTCCTTGATGCTTCGAACTCCTTCGGCACTTCGATGTCGACGTCTTTTCGATGAATGTGTTCATTCAAGGTCTTGTTGGGGAACGGGTTCGTTCCCAATGTCCCGGTGATCCTGTACTGATTCGTTTCGTGCAATGCTCCAGGGTTATTAACTTCCGTGGCGTCCTTCGTGCGTCCAGTGCGGAGGTATCCAAAGACGGACGGGATAAGCTTCAGTCCCGAGGGAAGTTCCAGAGATTCCTTTGACTGGCGGCATACGAAATTCCACATCAAATCGCAGTCGAGGAGGATCCTGAATGATTCTTCTCGACGATCGGGATTCGGGTCGGCAACGGAAACTCCACTAGCTCTGATTGTGTCCTGATCAGCCGTGGAAAGCGCTGGTATAACAGTTGTGCTGAAGAATGTTCCAGGAACGCATGCCGCTCGGACTTCGTGCACAGTTCCGTCGAGATCGAGCAAGTAGAAGCGTGTGATTGCGTACTCGCTCTCCTTTGACTTCTGTCCGAAGGTTTGCAGTGCGATGAGTTGTTGTCCGACGATGGGAAGGTTGAGCTCCTTGACAAGTGTGGAGTCGATGAATGATATGGTTGCTCCAGAGTCGAAAAGTGCGCGTGATGGCACAGGTGCGTGGTTCTGTTGCACGACGGGAACTAGGCCCGTGAGAATGACTGCTTCACCCGGCGGATTTCGAACCTTCTGCATCGGGAAACTCAAGGGTAAGTGGTGAGTTACCACATTGACATTCTCGTTCGTGACGTTGACTGTCTCGGTCGGGCTGGCTCTGCTGTTCCTTGGTGGATCATTGCTCCGTGGTGGTTCACGGGAATTGCGCCATGGCTGGTCGGTGCGATTTCCTCCAGAATTTCGGTTATTCTGTCCATCGTTCCACCGTGAATGAGGATTGCATTGATTTGTTTCTCGAGTGTTGTTCTCCACAGGACGGTCGGATCCGCGACGGTTGTTGGATCCTTCTTGTGGCCTCTGCGTGTTGATTCGATCGTTGTTGTCCTCTGTTTCGGAGCGACTGTCTCTGCAGAGCGCGATGTGATGCGGACGATCGCAGTTCGGACATCGTTGTTGGCAGCTGCGGTAGTCGTGGGTCACTCCACAACGGAAACACAACCCTTTGCTCTGCATGACGCTTCGGCGATCCACGAACGGAGTGCTTCTGCATTGTTCTGGAGGGTGGGGTCCCTTCTCACACAAGAAGCACAATGGGCAACTTTCATCCACTTGTCGACGGTGAGTTCGTGGCGGAGGCATGCGCGTTCTCGGTGCTTCCGGCCTTTCCGAGTGCCTTTCAGATTCGAATACTTCTCTTTCAGCTTCGAGAAGTTCGTTCCGTTCAATGACTCTTTCCAGCAGTCTCGAGATTGTCTTCCAGGTCCACGGATGATCGTCACTGGAATCCACAATCTTCTCAAGCGTCTTAGTGCGGACGCGGTCGGGAAACTTGCGGAGGAGATCCGTCAGGAAATAACGATTGTCGATAGCATCACCGTAGTCTGTGAGACGCGGTACCAATTGTTGCAGTCGTTCCAGAAGGTCTCTTGCTGAGGATGAAGAATTATCCTGTGTGCGAAGAGTGCGGATCTTCTTGTGTAGCTGGTGTGCCACAGCAAGCTTGTCGTCGTACTTGCCCTTCAAGATGGAGACTGTCCTTTCGTAGGTGTATTCATCATCAGGCACGGTGTTGACCAATCTCAGCGCATCTTCACGCAGGCAGGAACGAAGATACGTGAGCTTCTCGTAGTCGGTCAGATCGAAGTTGTCGTGAACCAGCTGTTCAAACCCGAACCAGAATTTCTTGAAGTCCCACGGGTCTCCGGAGAACTGCGGTAGTTGAATCACCGGGAGTTGGTGCTTCTGTCCTCCACGAAGTTGTTGAACGACGGTAGTCATCAAGCGTTCAAGAGAAGCAGAGTGTGTATCAGACGGTTCTCCATTGTTCGCTCGCGCTGTGAGGGCACGGTACGTGATGTCCTTCTGTGCAATGACGACGTGGAGCTTGGCTTTGAACTCCACTCGTGCTGCTTCAAGTCGACCACGGATTTCCTCGACTTTCTCGAAGTATTCAGCAATAGTATCTTGGTCATCGGCAAGTCCTTCCAGTTTCGAATATTTCTCTTCGATCGTTTTAAGATGCGATTCAGTCCTGTCGATGCAAGTGTTGAGCTTAGATTCTTGCACGTGAACCATCATCCGAACTTCCTCTTCATTATCGTGAGGGAACTGCAGCTTGTTCGTGAGGTACTGGCTGTGCTCTTGCAGGTGCTGATCGGCAGCCGTGATGGCCTTGGTCACTGAAGCCTTGGCTACACCGAGGCTGGTCATCCTTGTTGAGTCGATTACGAAGAAATTGACGAGTGTTCTGACTCAGTCCACTCTCAGAAGTACTGAGACACTCAGAAGAACTGAGGATTGATCCCAGAGGTCTGGAAAGCGGGGACCTTGTCAGCAACAAGTAGAGTTGATCTTCTGTCCACTCCCAGAAGTGCTGGGACACTCAGAAGTGCTGAGGGTAACTCCAGAAAGCTGGAATACAGTAGTCGGCGACGGATGCCGACGAAGAACAAGGCGTTCGGCGGTGGACGACAACGGTCCAGAAGTACAGTGAGGACGACGGTTGTCCGAGTGTCGATGATCCCGAGGACGGGGGCTCTCAGAAGAACTGAGGTGATTTCAGAAGACTGAAGTCGATTCACTTCTGCTGCGGCTCGTGTTCTTCAATTGGAGAGGTGCACCATATGAAAATATATATTGTGTGTGCTCCGATGTTCTGATGTGTACGATGCTCTGCGCCACGCGGGTCTTTTTATATACAATCTTTATTGAATGTAACGGCAATCTTTATATATGGTAATCAGCAGAATGAAGACGGCAGAAGTGAAGACGGCCAGAAGTCTGGTATGCCCAGATGACTTGGGCACGGCGAAGATGAACGGCTGCAGAGAGTGCAGCGGTGGATGATGACGGCTTCCAGATGAACTGGACACTCCCAGATGACTTGGGATCGGGAGAAGATCAGTGGCTGCGATGAGTGCAGCTGTAGATGGCGACGGCTTCCAGATGAACTGGACACTCCCAGATGACTTGGGATCGGGAGACGATGAGCGGCTGCGATGAGAGCGGCTGGAGACGGATACGGCAACGAAGACTTCCAGATGAACTGGACCACACCAAGATGACTTGGAATTTGGAGACGATGAAGACAGCTGCGGCGGGGCAGCTTGACGATGAACGATTGGCGAATCCCAGATGAGCTGGGGACGGAAGAGTAGACCCAGAAGCTTGGGTGGGAAGTCCGCTCCAGATGACTTGGAGCAGGTGGCGAACCCAGATGACTTGGGCCAAACAGTAGAACCTCAGATGACTGAGAGGCCCGATGGTACGGGGACCAACCGAGAGCTCGTAACGGCGAATTACGAGATTATATACTTTCTGTCTCTGGATGTCTGAAGGGCGGATCCGAATAACTCTGGTATTCTATTGTATGACGAGGTAATTGCTCTTTTAGGTTAAGCTCCGCCCATTATCATTATCAGCTGTGCAACTTTGAGGGATGGTTGCTGATTTGGATAATATTGAATTTGTTTGCATAATATTATCAGCTGTTCGTCTGGCGTGCGCGACAAGAGAGAGTGTGTGTCTGGGAGAGACGATAGACCGCGCGACATGAGTCAGCACGGGAATTTACACCATAATCGGGAAAGAGTAGAGTATATATTTGGAGATATTCTGCGTAAATCGTTAACATAGCAGAATACCTTCACAGAGTGCGAAGCATTGTTGGAAGACTTGTTTGAATGTGTTAGTTAAACATAGGTTTTATTGCACATTAAATATAATCTTACATGGTCCCATTCAGAAATAGCTGGCATCTAATGCTGCAGGTTGCGTAGAAAAAGCAGCTAATTATAAATACAAGAGTGCGAAGCATTGTTGGAAGACTTGTTTGAATGTGTTAGTTAAACATAGGTTTTATTGCACATTACATATAGTCTTACAGAGTCCCATGCAGAAATAGCTGGCATCTAATGCTGCAGGTTGCGTAGAAAAAGCAGCTAATTATAAATAGAAGAGTGCGAAGCATTGTTGGAAGACTTGTTTAATGTGTTAGTTAACATAGGTTTATTGCACATTAAATATAATCTTACATGGTCCCATTCAGAAATAGCTGGCATCTAATGCTGCAGGTTGCGTAGAAAAAGCAGCTAATTATAAATACAAGAGTGCGAAGCATTGTTGGAAGACTTGTTTGAATGTGTTAGTTAAACATAGGTTTTATTGCACATTACATTACATACATATATTATTACAGAGTCCCATGCAGAAATAGCTGGCATCTAATGCTGCAGGTTGCGTAGAAAAAGCAGCTAATTATAAATAGAAGAGTGCGAAGCATTGTTGGAAGACTTGTTTGAATGTGTTAGCTAAACATAGGTTTTATTGCACATTACATATAGACGTACAGAGTCCCATGCAGAAATAGCTGGCATCTAATGCTGCAGGTTGCGTAGAAAAAGCAGCTAATTATAAATAGAAGAGTGCGAAACATTGTTGGAAGACTTGCTTGAATGTGTTAGTTAAACATAGGTTTTATTGCACATTACATTACATACATATATTATTACAGAGTCCCATTCAGAAATAGCTGGCACCTAATGCTGCAGGTTGCGTAGAAAAAGCAGTTCTTCATTCAAAAAAGGTGCGGTCCCACGACGAATTGCATGATAAGCAATTTCTACTGTGGAGATTTCTGAAAATGTTTGCCCGCTCCGAATGGCCATCCCGAACTACTTTTACTTTTTCTTATCTTTCTTTTCGCAATCCCGAACGCGCCCTGAGATTTTCGCACAATTCTTTCAGTGCATAACTTCGATATATTTGCGGAGTATTTTACAATTATGCCCATAACTTGTGACAAAAATGAAACTATCTAAAACAAACCGATTCCAATATGTCGCACAATTTATCATCTGATGCCTTTTTGCATGTATTATCAACAATGTCTCTTCGCATAGCTTCTGAAAATATTGAAAGGGTAATTGTGGGCGATGTTGTATCTTGGACGCCGCCTGTTCCGCTTCGAGAACAGCACCCTGGCAGATGCTCTATCAAGGCTGAACTGCTCTACTCATACTCAGCAAGGACTGATGCATATCAATGCATTACATGTAATGTACCGGGTAAATGTGATGTCCATGAAGGCTTACCTGAGTCTAATAATTCGGTGTAACATTTTCGGGGAAAAGCATTCAGAAATTCATCAAATGCAGCTTGTGTCCCTTCACGTAGGAACGCCCGCTGAATTTGCTTTTGAAACGGTTTTTGAAAATTTACACATTCAGTTGTTCAGAGCATTGTTCTTACAAAATGAAGGTGCAATATGTAAAGAAACTTGCATAATATCCGTGCAAGTCTTCGCAAGTAATAGCATATACTCCAAGGATGCAAGAAAATAGAAACGAGATGCCCAGTAAAGTCTTCATGGCGACTCTCTGTTACAATAAATATTATTAGGCAAATTTGTTGGAAACCCCGTTGTTGCACTTTTGCATACTACAACTTAGCGTTTAGCGACTTGCCTCTAGTTGTAAGTTAAATGTTTCAATTACACATCCTTACAGTAATTTGCCAATTCCAGTGGTCGTATTCACCAACACGCAGGGAGCCCTTCCTAGGCTCAGCGCTCTGAATCTCTTCTGCTTTCGCACTCTCTACGCACTCTTTAGCTCCCTGGGGAGGCCAGGGAGAGCTCCCTGCTTGTTGGTGAATAGGGCCTCTGAATGTAGATCTTAGGGCTTCTTTGAAGGGATCATCTGCTATAATCCATACTACATACAATAATAAAAATAATAATAAACATTTCCACAGTAAAGGAACACGTGGCGGCGGGGATCGTTGTTCATGCCTTCAAATCATCATGGTGTGCGGATGAAGCAATAGCAAATATCATTGTTTATTCAAAGGAGGTGTAAGCCAACCCCTCCCCAAGATACAGCCAACACCCGGGCAACAGCGAACCTTCTATGACAACAGTGGACGAATGAATATGCAGACAGTATTCCGCCATGCATCGGCCGAACGACTGGTCAAAGCAGGAATCCGCAGCGGTCCCATTACGGCGATGATCAGAGCCCGCGGAATGGAGGCTGCAGAAGACGGAGTTTCCGAATTTTTCGCCGACGATCGCATCCGAGCCAGAATCGCATCAGCGATGACAACGCTGCAAACTTTCCACGCAACTCAAAACCCGCAGCCGATGATTCAGGTAGTTTTATTTGTCCTTTAACAATAGGGGTACACTGGGTAGAACCTACAAAACCTAGAACACCAAATCAATCACTCCTCGGAGTCACTCAAATGACCTATCATTACACGTAGCCACATTCCAGGCAAATATCCCATACGTCGTGACTCGCCCTGACGGATCAACGCTAAACTTCACGAAGGAACAGAACGCGGCCATCGATGCGTTCGCAAGTGGCTCACACCGCGTCATGTTGGTCAACAGCAACCCTGGATCAGGAAAGACCACCATGGTCGCCAAGATGGCCCAGGTGGCACTGCTCTCGGCCCAAGAAGAACAGCCGCAGGTTGGGATGCATTTTTACTCTAACACGCAACTTTCTTAACGAACTCACACCCAACCCATATTTGCCTTAGACTAAATCACAAAAACGTCATTTTAGGTAATCCTGGCCCCAACGAACGCGGCCACTCACGCCGTGGCCCTCGCCTTCCTAAACATGGAACTCCCCGGAGTCCGACCGGTTCGCATCGTCGCCGAACGAGCAGCAGCAGACGTAAACGGAGGACACCGCTCGACGCTGCAGCAATCATCCTCGGTATTCGTCAGCAGATGAACATCCAGCAGAATCTCACTAAGAAGGAAGTGAATCTACTCCGGCGATTCGCGCAAGCTCGCCACTCCCTAGAACGCTTCGCGGATGCGTCAATCGACGACGAGGAATCTCTCCCGGAGACTCTAAGGGAAGCCGCGGTGGCGGAGCAGGACGCTTCGGAGATCATGTCGGGTGTTTCTCGGATGCTCATGAGGATCTACCGCCCGAACATCCTCATCGCCACGCTCTCGACATTCATTCGAGCAATCCAGCCGAAAGGACTCCTCACCGGCACTCACTTCGAGACTCCGAGTCACATGATCATCGAAGAAGCCTCGCAGGTCAACGAAGCCGCTGCATTTGCCATCACGCTCGCGGCGCCGTACGCTCAGATTGCCTTCGTGGGCGATACGCGCCAGCTCGCACCCTACGTGCCTCCGCAAGCGATGGAAGTGATGAAACGGCTATCTCTCAACTCAATCGCAGACCTGGTGCGCCGGTCCGGCGTGCCTGAGTATCCACTCACCAACAACTTCCGCATGCCACACCGACTGTTACATACCGTAGGAAACGCCTTCTACGGAGGTCGACTGACGACGGCGAGACAACCATCCAGTGCCAGCATTGCACCGGGTCTTTTGTACCCGGAAACGACGCTGGGAGAGGTACTGTCTGTCGCAAGAAAGACAGTTGGAGGTTCGTGGGAAAACGAGAAGGAAGCCACAGTCGTCTGGAACATCGTACAGGAGTTGGTTCTCGGTGCAGGCATCCGCGCAGACGACGTCATCATCATCATCACACCGTACGTGGGGCAGAAGATGTGCTTGGAAATGCGCCGTCCGCAAAATAACGCCCTCGACGACGTACCCACGGTGACAGTCGACGGAGCTCAAGGAATGGAGAGACGCGTGGTAATCATCACCACGGCGAAGGTAAACCTATCAAATTCTTTCTAAAACCCCCCCCCCCAAGTCAATACGCAGTAAATGTATCTAGGTGAAGACCGTAGCACCAGTACCGCAATTCCCGCGCAATTCCCGCGCAATTCCCGCAACATAACATAGCAAAACAACATTTAATTCAGACATCAATCAACAACGCAGCCGAAGAATTCCTCGACGACGCTCGCCGAGTGAATGTCGCCGTCTCCAGAGCCCAGACCGCAGTGGCTATCATCGGACACCCATTACTCAAGGAGCTTGCCAACTGGAGTCGTGTTCTGAGACCGATGCTCACAGACGGACACGTAATGTCTCGTACACGTAAGAACTTTTAAACGTAACCAAAAAAACCATAGTAACAACAACAAATAACCTAGCCCAAACGCATTTTTTTTCCACACTTAAAGACGTCCGAGGACGGACTGCACGTTGTTAAGGGAGATGTAAGCCAACCCCTCCCCAAGATACAGCCAACACCCGGGCAACAGCGATCAGCTGTTGCGCGGGAGGATCATGGCAGACATCACGAGATCAGACGTCATTTCCCCAATAACAAATATGATTTCAGTGATCGACCGACTTGCGCTATAAAAGGAGAGCGGAAGGAACGAACCAGAGGCCCCCGACCCACGACACATGTTAACTTTCTCTGATTACCTCCTTTGAATAAACAATGATATTTGCTATTGCTTCATCCGCACACCATGATGATTTGAAGGCATGAACAACGATCCCCGCCGCCACGTGTTCCTTTACCCCACTGAATGTAGGATCAAGCAGAACTAATCGTTGAGAAATACTTTGGTTTTATTATGTCGGTTTTAATGAACAAAAAAATTTCTCTAACGATAAGTACGAAGAATTTCGAGGAGTAACGGTCATTAGAGTAAAAGGTCAAAATATATAATTTGGCACTAAATGCATGACTATAGGCGAAAGCTACAGGCGTAACGACTGTATACGAGATGTGCAGATCGATCTAATGATTAAAGGGCTGCATGGAATAATTGCATGTACCACAACGTGCAGGTCCATATATATATAATAATTTATTACGCACAAAGACAATCAAAGAAAGCAATGTAACGTGCAGTTTGTGTTATAAAATACACATAATAAATAAAACATAATAAAGTAGTAGTAAAATGTCTCAGCAAGCAAATTCGAAGTAAATCACAGGAAATTCGTAGCATTCTGTTCAATCATTAGGGACGTTCTATGGACAAATGAATGTTTCCGAACATTTCTTGATGCCCTATTAATAACAATCCTAGAACTACCTCTACGAGAAGAATAATTGTAGGATCTAAATTTAAACATACGTTGTAAAGATAAACCGCATTTACCAGCTAGTATTTTCCTCAGCATTTTGGCATCTGCTTTCTTTCTACGATTCTCTAACATATCCAGTTTGAGAAGCTCATTTCTAGTTTCACTATTTGGCGTATCCATAAATCCAACTAAATGAGATCTCATAAACACACGCTTCGTAAACATACGCTGGATTCTTTCTAGAGCCACTTTATCCCTTTTCTTGTAGGGATTGAATACTACACTTCCGGACTCCAGAATAGACCTAACGTATAAAGTATACGCAAGAACGAGAACGTTGGCTTTTCTAGTTTTCAGTGTCCGGAATAAAGCAAACATTCTTTTCCTTGCGGAATTGCATACAAAATTTATATGTTTTGAGAAACAGATATTATCGGTAATAATGAATCCTAAGTCCTTTACTTCAGTTACTTTTGATATCACAATATCATTGCACAGATAGTCAACCTTTGGGTTAGAACCACCAATATACAAAGCTTGACACTTATGCGGTGCCAGTGGTAACTGAAACTTGGAAGACCAATTATGAACTAGATTAATGGCTTGTTGGATGGTGATTCTATCCAATGGATTTTCTATAACCTTGTATATCTTAATATCATCAGCATACATAACAAAGCTAATTCCTAAGTTGCGAAGCTCACAAGCAAGATCAGAAGTGTATAGACAAAACAATATAGGTCCTAGAACTGAGCCCTGTGGGACACCACTAGTACATTCCAGTACGGAAGAGGTAGAAGAACCGACACGGACAAACATTTTCCTATCGTTAAGCCAGTTCTTCACCCATCTGCAGACATAGTCAGGGAACTTCATAGCCTCCAATTTCCTAATTAATTTCTCGTGAGAAACGCGGTCAAAAGCTTTTGCAAAATCAAAATACACAATGTCAACTTGCTGTCTGTTTTCCAAAGCAAGCGTCCAATTGTTTAGACTGTGTAATATAGCAGTTTCTCTTGACCGATTTTTCAAGAAACCATGTTGCTCTTCAGGAAGCAATTTGTTACAAATGGAAAAATCGATAATGCATTTCACCAATAATTTCTCAAAAATTCTACAGGGAAAACTGGTTATGCTAACTGGTCTAAAAAAGGTGGTAACGGTAACGGACGCTGGTGTTCGCACGCCGACAACAGTTGATAACATGTTCTTTGGGGGTATGCAAAGTAATTACATGTAAACATAATTTTTTATTCCGGTTTTCTTTTATCGAATTTCCTCGTGGCTTTTCTTAATATTCTTAGAAACCGTCGAAAAATGAAGATCGTTGCGAAGATTCCCACTAGAGTCGATAGCAGAAGCAGAATATAAATATCCAAATTGAACTGCTCTAGAAGGCTCATATCACGGCCCTGGAATAAATAATAAATAAAAGAATATTTTCAAGAATTAATTCTAACCAACATTGACAGAAGACAGAAGCATAAAGTGTGTATTTATGTAGAAGCGTCAAGAATTCTCGAGCAAAATTTAAAACCCATTAAAAAAATGCTGAATGGACAGATAATACGATATGGTGACCCTACATACTCTATAATAAAGATTTATTGATTACATTCAAAGTATATAATCAAAAGGCAACCCTAAGACGGCAATGCGTATAAAAACATCCCATACTGACATACTCTGATGAACTTGCAACTGCGTGGTGCATCGATTGTGCTGGCACTTTGAACTACTTTAGGTTATTATATAATTATAGAATACCTTCAATACAAACTGATGCAATTGCCCATATTCACCAACAATTCGAGTCCATTTCCGGATTTCCTCTCTAGCAAATTCTGGCTGTCCTTTGAGGACAGCCTTTGCCTTTTTGGCTTCGATGCGAAGTGAACTGAAATAGAATGTAAAATACGAAACTCACCAAATAGATTACCAGTCTACATTTTAAAGGGACAGGCCCTTCAAAGTAAACCTATATTTACGATACGTCCATAGTGACTATCAAGCATTTTTATTACAATATATACAAGCTAAATTTCACATTTATTTGCCATTGAAAACTTTTTTTCCGATGCGCTCTGCTCAAATGTATACCGTAGAGCCGCAAATATCCTTGTCGTCAATGCAAATTTATCGTGAAATTATAATGCGATTAAAATTTGCATATATAGCTTTGAAATCTGTAGTTTTATGGTATACATTTGAGCAGGGCGCATTGGAAAAAAAGTTGTCTAGGGCGAATAATGGTGAAATTTAGTTTGTATATATTGTAATAAAAATGCTTGATAGTCATTATGAACGTATCGTAAATGTAGGTTTATTTTGATGGGCCTGTCCCTTAAAGAGAAATACTGGCCGGTTTTTGAAACGCATCGAATACTCCCTGCTTTACTATGCTTCATATGCAAATGAGCATAAATTTGAATGAAAAATAGACCCCAATAGACCCCTTTTAGCATAACTGCATAATAATGCTGCTATTTGAGATGCGTTTCAAAAACCGGCTGGTATTTCGCTTTAACTTGATAAAGAAAATGTATGATAACATGATCATGGAGCGCTCAGCGCCCTTTTCGAGCGAAACTTTGCTAACCGAGTTTCATTGTGTTTGTATATGGCCAAAGTTCATCAAAAACTTACGGATGCTATTTGTAAAAGAAGACTAGAGTCCACCGAGTGCTTGAAGATGTTGAAACTACCAATATATCATCTATGTATTATTATATTTTACAATTAATTAGTGAATAAGTCAAAAATACTTGAGTAAAAAGCTCCTATTTTAACAAACCTTTCCGGGTGAAGTGCTTGAGTTAAAGCCTCCACCATTGTCTCCTTCGTGATTTGATGTCTTGCAATGTGAAGGCTCAGGTTTTGGTTTCTCACTGTTTTGGAATTTAGAATTTGATCGGCAAGTATTGGAATCGAAATTGTTGGCATTCCATGGATTTCAGTCTCGATTATCGAATTCAGACCTCCGTGAGTGATGAACAGGCAAACTCGCTCGTCCTCTGAAAGTGGAACGGAAATATGTATACGAAACTCGAACTGGTCACAATGAGCGAGTAAAATTTGACAATACTTGCGCAAGCATATCTGATTTCCCTATCGTTAAGTAACTATATGTTTGTTTTTTTACCACTTGAACGGTCCTAGCTCCTAGCTTTAACCTTTTTTAATTAGTACTAGCAACGTGATAAAAGGAGCTACCCAATCAATTGTTTGCATAGTTGGAAGATCAACTTATATGTACTGAATGAAAACAATGTAATCAATGAATAATACCCACGCAGCAGTTTCTTCTGCGGCCACCACTTCTTCAAAACAACGTTCTGAATTTTATCAAAAACGTGTTTCTCGTGCACAACATCTGCATAACGAGTGAGGAACGTTACATTGGGAAACTCTTGGAAGGCCTCGGCTATACCTGGAAGCGTTCTTTTCTTATGTAGTACGACGTTTAAAGGGTCAGGCCCATTTCAGATAACCCCTATTGTCGATGACTCCATCGGATTCTCCGTTTCAAATATAGTAGGCTGAATTTTTTTTTCCAATTTTCAGTCGCAATGTTCACGCAGCTTTCAGCAATTTACCATGGCCAGTAATACACAACTATCAATCGCAGTTGTCACGCCCATTCACGCTGAATGGCCAATAAAGCATAAAGCAAGCAAGCATATTGGCCAATCAGCGCGAAGGGGCGTGACAACTGCGATTGATTGTTGTGTATGACTGGCCATGGTAAATTGCTGGTAATTGTGTGAATGTTGCGCTTGAACTTTGGAAAATAATTGCATCCTATCATATTTGATACGGAGAATCAGACAGAGTTATATAAAATAGGTGTTACCTGAAATGGGCCTGTCCCTTTAATTACTAGTTACATAGTGCACGTATCATCATAGTCTGCTTACAGGGCAGAACACATGACATTGTTCACTTCAGCTTTGGGGCGTAATAATTCGTTTGAATTTTGAAAAATGTAACCGGACTTGCCAACACTGCCTTATGAACTTATATTTATATCTGGGCATCTTAGATAATGCACAATTGAGAATCGGTACTTGTTTTGCACAATTAATCAGGATAGAGCACTTGCATACATCATAAATTTTCAAGTCGCATAAAAGTATTGGAATAATTAGACGATTAGACACCGTAAACAAAAGTGAAGTTCATTTGGAAATTTGAATACCTTTCTGCAGTTCGATGGGCATGTCACCCAATCTGACCAGTGATCCCATAGAGAAGAAAACATTTAGCGGACGGAGATTTAGCAAATTATCCAATTCCTAAATAATGCATATTACATGATTGACGACAATAACACGGATTTTGTAATACATGCGGCAACTCCTGGACGACCATGTGCTATATGCAAATTGACCTTCCTTCGTTCGGAACATTGCTGAACATAATTTGCATATATTAAAGCAAAACACCGGCCGGTTTTTGAAACTCATCCTGTTCAACTGAATTCTTACGTATTTATGCTAATTTTCTCGATTTTAGCTCGATTTTTTATTCAAATTTACGTTCATTTGCATAAGCTGCATATCAAGGCTGGTGTACTCGATGTGTTTCAAAACCCGTCCGGTAGTTCGCTTTAAAATTTCAAGTTTAACTCTAACCTTGTCTTCCCTTTCAGTTGTATTATAGATTGTCGCCCCTCCAATGTAACGGATAATCGGAGCAGACGGACGCGGAGTTTCAGTGAAAAGATTGCTGTTGAGAAACCAGGCACCTACGGATTTCTGGAATACATTTAAAGAAAGTAGGTATGAGTATAAGGACTGAGTATACCTATACGAGAGTTTGGGTAACTCTGGCGAGGACTCACACGAGTCATAGGTTCTGCTCTGCAGAACACTTCAGGCACGCGCCATCGAGTGTTAATTTGCAATGCACTTTTCTCGTTTCGTTGTTTTATCTTATCATACATGAAATTATAAATGTACAAAGCAACATTACCTTGGCAATATCCAGTAGATCAACTCTATGTCCGTGGAAGCTTGCGTACAGATCCTCTTGTTGCTTTTTCCAATACTTATAAATCCGTTCGTCTTCATAATCAAATAGAACCCTCCGCATTCGCTCAAGGAATGTTGGATTTTCATCATAGGATAGAGTCCAAGCTGCAAAAAAAGTACAGTAATAAAAAGTAATAAAGGCATATAAAAATTATTTAGACACATAGGGGTTATGTACCAAAAAAGACAAATTTGATGGTAACAAACAAACGATGCGATTATAGTCGTGATATGTGCCACTGAAAAAATGAGCTTGTTATGAACTGTTTTCGGAAGTACAAATATATTGGCCATAACTTAATAGTCTTACTTGGAACGTAGCTTGGCGATGGAACTCCGCTAAGTTTGTATACAAATTCCGTAAATCCTATAGCGCTAGCGTAGATGGCCTAAAGAGCGAGGTACAATTTCATGGAACTACGTATATGTAGGTGAACATTCGTTATAAAAAGACAGTCCCACCAAAAGACGCATTTCAATTTTGACTATCCTATTAGATATAAAAAAGTGAAAAGATTGGTGCGTTTGTGTTAAAATTTGTGTCTGGGTGAATTTATTTAAGATTAAAGTTACGTTTTTTATTCCAAAATGGTGTTGCATAGCCACAGGAGATAGATCGTACATTTCGGTAATAAACAAGTCGAATTTCTCTGCGGATAATCGTTCAGACAAAGCTTTGTCTTCGTAAATACCTGAATAAAAACAAGTTTAGCTTTCTCAAGTCCATCGACGAAAGTAGGTATATATTCGACTCAATAATAACATTTGCACTGAAGAACTCTGATGAAAGGTCGTTCGTTGCTGAGCCGCGCACACTCCGCGCACAAACTGTGTGCCGCACGCTCCGAAATCGGAAAGTCAATAACGACAATGAACCATGTAGACGCCTGTGCGCCAGTGAGGCAAACTTGTATATTTTCGCTATTTTCACGTCATATTTTGCGACGATCAACTCACCCTTCATCAGAATATAGAAAAACTGGAAAAGGGGTTCGAATTGTTCGGGTAAAAATGATCGGCCCTCCTCAGGCACTCTGAACCAGGTCCCATCTTTGAATCTGAAAGCTATCAGAAGTACTCTACAAGGAAGAAAATGCAAAACAAAAAAGTGTTTGGCAAGGAAATACATGCATGTGAGTAAACACTGTAGCTTTGTGACGCGTCTCACGCCGCCCATGTGCCCACAACCTATTTATTTTAAAGAAGGTTCATTTCCTAGTCGTCAGAAGCAGTTCTATGATAGCAATACGAGTGATGAAAAACAAAAAGAAGGCTATATTTCTCTCACTCAGACCCAGCGCAAGGATGACACGCAGAGAGAAAAAAGTTTTTTTTTTATTATTTTCTCGCTTACCTCGTTATTTTGTACTTGTCGTTTTTATCAATAAACCTTTATATGGGCATGAGTTAGCATTGGAAAAGTAGTAATATTAAACTCACATATCATTTATTTCGTTCTTGCTAGGCTCGATGTGTGGCGATACGTAATCAATAACTTTAACGCCCTTTTCCTTGGGTCCTATATTCGTCACCGCAGGATCAACAAAAACCGAGAGCAGAGTCTACAATTGTGTATTTTAAGTGGTGCAACACATGGTTTTGATCTAAAAACTGCACTCCCAAGCCAAGCATTGTTTGCACTTTTGCATTTTAGAGTTTACAAATGATGCATAATTTAGGAATATACATTGCGGAGCATGTGTTTGCATGTTTCACGAACCACGTGACATACCGCTTTAACTTTGACATTAACGCTTGATCGAGGGAAATAGGTTAACTAATGTAAGTGTAGGAGATCCTGGTTCTGCAGATGCAGACAGCAATTAATATTATTTCGTAATAGTTGTTATTTAGGATTAGGATGTTTGTTAATTAGTTTGTAAACAGGATCTCCGCCTGTAGGGTAACACATGTTGCTTGTCATTGTTGTTGTGCACCAGGAATAAACGGTGGTGGCTAACGCGTGTATTTCACAACCTACCGTACACGCATTTTATTATTAGAACAATATTGGCGGCGGGTGAACGCCAATATTGATACTAATATAGTTACTCAATAAAACGACTGGTTTGAAGTATTATGTGAATAAAAACCCACAACATCGTGTCCATCTAAATGCAAAACATCTGCAATATTTCCCATAAACATAGTATGACTCGTGCCCGTTCTTGGAGAGAGAATCAAGATTTTTAGTGAATTAATAGAAGAGAAAAGGAGAAATAATAAGGCGAGTAACATCTGAAACAATGAATTTTTACAGAATACGAATGGTGGCAAACTAGGTACGTATACTACAGCTTACAAATGTTATTGCCTTAATATAATAGGGTCCTATATATAAGTGCAGCTTGTAAACTAGACTGGGTAAATAAAGTCTCAAATTAAAAAAATAAGTAAATAATAAATAATTTACAATGAGCGAGTAAGTGTTGATGCACTACTGAACTATTGATAAGCATTTTTCCGATAAGAAGTAGTTTTGTTGAGCAGAATAGTATGTTTTTAAGAAAAAATACCAATATATGAACAACAATTTTAAGTTTTTAATATTAAACTTGGTCATTAATAGTGTAACGTGCGAATATCTACTAGTGACTTTCTATCCAAAGCGGTAAAGTAAATAAATATAAATAAAATTCAAAAAGAACTGTTTTATATGTCTATATGTTTGATTGATAAACGAAACGTTTTCCTATTGCACAATAGCCTCCACTGATTGCACAACGCAGATGTTTGATCATTCACAAGAAAATTGAAAAAAAAAATCTTCCCGGGAAAAAACCGGAATATTATTTTAATCTTTTAAGCAATTGTATTTTGTAACTATATTTTTTGGTTTTGTAGGCGAACTATACTTTTTTTAAATAAAAATCGTTTTTATGCGCCTGCACTTGTGTAATAACTGTGGAGCATAGGAACTCCAGAATATACTGCATGGGTTTTTTGAAAATAATCGGGGTTTTCACTTTCCTGTGTAATACACCACAGACACCCGGACACCGCTGGACACCACTGGACACCTTCAGCTAAACATGTGCCAATTTCAATGATTAGGAGGTTCTTTTACTATTCTTAAGTCGTTAGTATGAGCCCCATTGTTTGGGCCATTCCTCCTAAAGTAAAGGGTTCCTGTTTCCTGAGTATATCTTTACATTTATTTTCGAATTCCGAAAGTGGAATAAAGTGATTATTTATATTTCTTGTAAAATGCAGACTGCCAAACGGGGAATACATTTTCCCAGGGAATGTTAGCGTAGGCAGATTACAGAGAAAAAGTAGGACGAATGAGAGATAAGAAAAGGAGAGAAACAAAGGAGGTGAAAAGAGAGAGAATATCTTCATCGGGTTCAAAGATATCAAATTTGTCAACCTGGGATTTGGAAGGTTCACCTTGACGAACACTACTATAAGCGGGTTGACCTGCTTGAAATGAAACGGCTGAAACATTCTGCTTTCTGTTGGCGATGACGTTGCTCACTCACTCAACACAAAGTTACACAAACATAGGTAACTAAACTTAAAAATAGAAGTTGTGCAACCTTGAATCTGGTGTCTCGTGAGTTGTCTTATGAAAATAGATAAATCATTAAAGTACAGAAAAGTAAAAAAAAAACACATCATGGTGTGATTGAATGACGAGTTTCTGTGCAATCTCGGCTGTAGGGAAAGTATATAAATAGAGGCAGACTGAGGCCACCGCAATCCTTGCCAAATCTTCGCTGCTTCCCACCTTTTCAATTCAACAAGAAAAAAAGTAAACCTAAAACGACAATGATTCTCCTGCGCGCAGTCAGCAGTCACCGCATTCCTTCATTTTGTGTCCAATTTGTCGCCTAACGCGCGCCGTTCTTGCGCCAAATTTTCGTCGCGCAGTCAATGAACATGTGCCGCTCACTCACAAAACACTCATGTGAAAATCACGGGCCGCGCATCGGCCAAGTTTCCTCAGTGGTGCGCCAAAGTCACGCTATATGGACGGTTGTGGATATGCGAATAATGACTGCGCCAACCGCCGCCGCACTGAAGGGTTCTTTCTGTGCCGCAACGAGGCGAAGTTTATGTCGACTTCAACAAATGCACTCCACTCAAAGGTGTACAGTAGGATGGCTACCACAAAACATTTAAAGCAATATAAATCCGATTATAATGCTGGCGATCTATTCCCATCTACTGTATGCAAATCGTGCCTGATTTTTTATGTTCATCTGCATAAAATATATGGGATCACGGTTGTCTGACAAATATTTCAAAAACCGGCCGTTGTACCGTTTTAAACCCAAATGAAACCATATATAAAAAAGCAACCCCTCCATGAAACACATATACAGTACTACAAAAAAAAACCAGAACACGCGAACACTGCTATTCTGAGGAAACACGTATACCCCTATACTCTGTTGGGGCTCGCAGGTTCGCACCACCTTGCTCAACACCAAAGGTCGACAATTCCGAAGATAAATCACTCACAGTAATTGTACGATAATATCACTCACAGTAACCTATAGCAAACATGCATGTCCACGAAAAACAAGCATAACGTGAACATGAACCAGCAACTGACGCAGTACCTTCCACCTCTCGATGAACACCTCCATCAGCAATGAACCCCCTCCAACTATGAAACGTGCAGAATTTATGGCATCACCGCATCACACAACACGCATACAGTCTGCAAGTGCAGGTAAAAGGTAAAACAGAGTAATACGAATAAGCGATTCCATCATCAGGTTGCGGCGCAAGGAATGCACCATCAAAACTGAACAAATAATTCACGACAACGCAAGAAAAGCCCTGCTACAGACCCTTAGCCTCGCAACACAGCAGATGCCGTAGCCTATGTGCCGATACACATGTCACCCCATGCAAAAATTCCCATACAACACAGCACAGATTGTTGCAAAAGTGCCGACACACAGAACATGTAACATTCGACACATGTCACAGGCATGTCTGCCCAACCCCAGGTTCCATCCCAGCAACTCCCCATTACATGTTTATTTGGGGGAGTTGCCAATCGCTCCAATTCGCTATCTCCCGGCACAAAATCCCCCCTCAATACCATAAAAAATGCTATGAAAAAGACACAGTGGGCGACATCGCTTGGACAGTGGGTGACAGCCACAGAGTGGGCGACAGTGCTTAGGGTGACATCGTTTCCATTGTCCAATGCATAGCTGGCAGCTCGAATAGCCTCAGAGCTCGCATCACACATCACCACACTGAAATATTAGCATTTCATCAGGTACAAAAAATTGAGATTGAACACTTGAATAATCCAGTCTCCCTAATTCCGTCCGATAAGTGGGAAATATACTATTTCATGGCTGAACTTCCGCATGCATGCGGTCATTTAAGTCAAAAAGCATGTATGCCGTCAATCGTGCGGCAGGCATGATTTTTTTGAGTACGGTATTGCCGGTCATGCATGCCGCCTTGTTCGCACTAACCGTGCATTTCACGGTTTTGAACAAAATGCACGGTTCATTTTTTTCTGAGTTTTTTGCAAGTTCTTTTTTTTTGTGTATTTTTTTTCGTTTACCATGTTTATTTTGCTTATTTATTATTGTGCTAATGTTTTTTGTAACAGATAAGGCGACAATGAAGTGCCAGTGGAGAAAGGAGTAGTACAAAATGGATGGGACGGTTGACAGCGCAGGAATCGAAACGGAGGAAGTATTTGACAAGTTAGTGCGTTATTACTTACTATTCTTCATGTTTTTCTCTCGTGCCAATGTCTTGAAAAACCAAAGTCATGATTCAGTTATATCCGTCTGGGGGGGGGGGGGGGGATTGGGAGGATAAATGTTGCAGTTGCACTCAGGGGCGGGGGACTTTGGAATTCTTTGACATTGCATATGTTCGGCTTTATATGTATTGTATTTCAGCTGCCTGTTTATTTAGAACAACCGATTTTCATTAGATATTTTAGAGAACGCACAACGAAACCCGTTCCCTCTGAATTTCTGAATACGCCACGCTGATATACACGTTGGATGGCTGAAGAACGTACGTTTTGTGTTTTGACTACCTTCTCATTTCTGTTCTACCTTATAACCACTAAACCGCTTGGCACTTTCATTCAATAATTTTTTTTCGGAACCAGCATTGCCCTCGCCCTTGGTGGTGTTTTATTTGCAGGATACTGAAGTGGGGGAGGAAACACAATTTAAGGGAAATTTATTACATTTATTAGTTGTTTCAGAAATGACTGGATTGTCTCACAGGACACTACTCGCTACTGTCACCTGCTCTTCATCAGGTACTTTATTCAGTTTTATTTTGTTTCATTAATTGTGGCTCAATTGGTGGTCGGATTCCCATACCCGTCTCGCGTAGTCTAAATTTTTCTTCAGCGTAGTCTGAAGAAAATTTTTTGAAGTTTTGCTGTAGAACCTTATTTGTTTAAGCAAACTACCGGCCGTTTTTTGAAACGCATCGTGGACAACTGAGTCCTTACGTATTTATGCTAATTTACTCGGTTTTTTATTCTAATTCATGTCATCGCATTAGCATCATAAGAATGATAATGTTTGCGTTTCAAAACCCGGCCAGTATTTCGCTTTAACTCAGGGACACGTTTTGGTCTGTTTGAAAAGTATGCCCGACACTCTAATACGGATCTTTCGTAAAATTAAATATGTTTTATATGTAATGGCGCATCTTAGATTCGCCCACACTAGCGCATATTCCTTCTACGTATTACGACTACGAAAGTGTTCATGGGATGACGCCGTTTGAGTAAATTGAGAGGGATCCATGTCAAGGTAAACAATTATGATTTAATGTGGCCTTTTAGTTCTTTGAGAAAATGCAAACTTCCTGTAAAGTTGCAGTGATTGAGGGATACATAATGTGCGTAGTGTTAGTACCTTTTTTTTCTGTTTCTGTGCATTTTTCTTACCAGAACTGCCTTTGTACTGTTGTTGGGGTGTAAAATATGACAATATAGCCTCAATTCGAGTTGTGTGTAGTGTCATGGGACGTACAGTAGTCAATTAATAATAATCTATATGGGTAATTAGTGTATTGTTCACGTTACAGTGTGGTAAACTAACTCTTACGTTTCAGCTGTGCAGAGGACGACAGGGGATGCGCTTTCTTCCGGGCCACAACCAATTAACAAACCACAAAGGAAAACCCTATTAATTAATTATAAATTTATTGTTTCTTTTCTTTTTCCAGTGCTTTGTTTGCTCTTGTATTGCTCTGCCAGTGTGACCAAATAAAAGATT
>JAANDG010000893.1:0-40936 GCA_036852015.1 Pelodera strongyloides | reverse complement strand
AGAATCCATTTTGGTCCGTGCCACCAGTTGCTTGAGTCGATTGTTTCCGGAGTGAGAGATCGAGTTGTGTGGTCGGCTGGATTGTCTTCCGAGTTGACGTGACAAAATTCGGTTGGGATTCCTTTCGATTTGAAATAGTCCGCTGTGCTGCGGATTTCTCGAACTCTGTTTTCGACGAATTACCTGTAGGTTGTGTTATTCTTGACCCAGTAGAGTGCAATCTCTGAGTCGGAGCAAATCGTGATTCTCCTTATTTTCAATCGAAGTTCCTTCTCCACGTATTTTGCCAAGCGTGTTCCGATGAGGATGCTCATCAGTTCAGCTCTCGGAATTGTTAGACCTTTGTCAGTGCCAAGCCGCGACTTTGACATTATCAAGTTGGTTGTCGCTTGACCTTTCTCGTTCTGGCTTCTGAGATACACTACTGTTCTGTACAATCTTTTGCTGGCATCTGTGAATACCACAAGTTCGTGGCTCATTATATTTCCGCTGGGAAACTGGTATTTCCTGGGAACAACCATGTTGGTTTCCTTGATTGTTAACAGAAACTCTCTCAGTTTGTCTTGCATCTCCTTGGGAAGGACTTCATCCCATTCAACTCCAAGCTTCCAGATATCTTGAATGAGAACTTTCCCTGGTGCGTAAATGGGAGAATATAATCCGAGTGGGTCGAATGTTTCTGCCATAGCTCTAACGGTCATGCGCTTTGTTATGGAAACTTCGTCTGGGATGTCCTTTGCTTTCTTTATAGCGTAGGTATCATCACGAATATTCCATTTCAGGCCCAATACTTTCTGAGATTCTTGTCCGTTGAGGTCTTCTTTTGGGATTCTTGACACCTGTGAGCAGTTGCTTGCAAACTCTCTGAGGTTCATGCTCATATCGGAAAAAATCTTCTTTGATTGGTGGTAGAGGGAAATTAGATCGCTTGCCTTGTCGAAGGAGAGGATAAGGTTGTCCACGTACAAGTCGTTGTGGATTGCGTTCTTGATCACTGGAGAAGCTTTGCTTTTGTCGGTGTAGAATTGAATTGATCGTCCGAGTAGGAACGGCGATGTGTTTATACCGAATGGTATGCGGGTGAACCGTAGGATGAGAAGATTATCTGGATGTGGTGGTTTGTTTGGATTCTTCAGGAAAAGAAAACGTGTTGCGTCACGATCTTTCTCGTGCAATCGGATGGTGTGGAAGGCTTTCTCCACGTCAGCTATCATGAGCTGTTTCGAGACTCTCGAGCGTATTATGATTCCTGGACTTTCAGGAAGAATGACTGGTCCGGGGTGCAGGCATTCGTTGAGGGATCGTTTTCCCTTTTGGTGCGATGACGCGTCATAAACGACACGATGCTTGGTTGTGTTGGACTCGAGTTTGGTCACCACCATATACGGTATGTAGTAGATTGGGTTCTTGCTTTTCACTGAGGCTTCCTCGATGATATTGGACGCTAGTTGTTGTTCGATGCCGTCGCAGATTGCTTTCCATACTGTGGGATTCTTGTTTGCTGATTCGTAGAGTTGAAATAGGCGACGGTAGGCCACTCCGTAATTTTCGCCGAGTTCTTTAGAAGCACCCTCTTTCCATGGGAGATTCACGGTGATTTCTCCCTGTGGAGACATTCTGACTGTCTTGTCGAATTGTTCGAGAACTGCGTTGTCATTGTTTTCTTCAGCTTCTTCGTCGATACCGATGTTTTCAAGTTTCCAGAGACATTCGATGTCGATGTTCTGTTCTTTGACGGTATTCATTCTGGTTGTAGTACTGCCATTTTGTGCTCCGCAGACAATGTAACCGAATATGGTTGGGACTAGGTGAAGTCCCGAAGGCAGTTTGTACTGAGGCTTCTCGAATAGCATGACGTTGAAGAATAGATCGATTCCAAGAATCATGTGGATGTCTGATTCTTCTTCTTGTTCGGAGTGAGAGATTTTTCTCTTCTTGAGGAACTTTTTGTCTGCTTCACTCAGTTGCTGAAGTTTGACTAATGCAAGGAATGCGTTTTTTTCTTGGTGAACATGAGGCATTTGAACTCTTTGTCGTGTTCGTCCACTAAGGTTGTCTCGACTTGGTCAACGGAAATTGATTTCGTTTCGTTGCCGAACAGGATTAAGTTCATTTCGACGTCAGACTGCACTTTGTTGAGCTGCAGTTCGTCCGCTACGTCTTGTCTGATGAATCTATTTTCAGCTCCTGTGTCGATCATTGCGTTTAGTATGAACAATTCGTTTGTTCGATCGTCGCGAATCGCTGGCTTTGCGATCATGAGAAGGTTGTCGATGTCGTGCTGTCTCTTGGACATATTTTGCCGTGTTTGGCGCTGATTCCAACCTGTACGAGGCGGATTGTTTGTGGACTGATTTTGTTGCGACGTTCCTGACTGATTACTGCTTTTCTGGCACAGTAGTGTGGCGTGATTTGTGCCGTTGCATCTTTTGCAGCTTGTGTGGGTTCTGCACGCGTTTGTGAGATGGCCTTTCTTCAGGCATTTGAGACAGCGCTTCTGGAGAAGTAAGGAATTCTTCCTTGATTGTAGTGTTGGACATGTGCGGCATTCAGAAGATTTGTGAACTTCTCGGGAGCAGAATATGCAGAAGGGTTTGTCCTTCTCATTTGCAGAATTTGTGGTACGCTGGACGGGGTTTCTGTTTGGCTGTCTTTGAGGGATGTCGCGGTTCCCGTTGTACTTGTTGACGAACTGCGGATTGTTTCCTGTGCGGAGATTGGTGCGGGTGAACTGCGGATTGTGTTCCGTGCGGAGATTGGTACGTGTGTTCATTACGTTCACGTCGAGGTCTTCGATACCTTGCCTAACGTTGTTCAGCTCCTCTTGGCCGCGTATGATTTCGTCGTTTTCCTCCAGCATTTCATCCATGTTGGTGAACTCAGTTTCGATTTTGTGTAGTTCAGTCAAGACGCTTCGTGGGAACGTCATTTTCACGTCCAGAATCATTGTACGTGTGTTCATGTCCAGTTGTAGCTTACGGAGACTTGCTACGAGTGCACACACTTCGTTGTATGTGCTTCTGATGCAGCGCGTTTTATCGCGTGCTCTGGGGAGTTTTTTCAATTTCTCCCAGATGGCTTGCAGCCGTGTTGTTTCATTGCCGAATGTCTTTCGCAATGTGTCGATTGCTTCATCGTATGTAGATCCGTCCGAGTTGAATTTTCGAATAAGATCGTGTGCTCTCCCCTCGAGGTTTGATCGCAATGTTGTGAATTTTATGATGTCTGGGTGGTTCGTGTTGTGGACTAGCGCGTCAAACATAGCCCAGAACTCATCCCAGGTCTCGGGATCTCCATTGTACTTGGGGACCTTGAACTCGGGCATCATGTGCCTGAGGAGGTAATTGTCCTCTGTTGTACGTGCAACATTATTGCAACGGGCTTCTCTGTTGGCAGTGTTGGCTGCCTGTTGTCCTCTGTTGTTTGTCTGCTCCTGTTGTTCCCTGCCCTGTAGGGATGATCTACCTAAGGAGGAGATAGACGGGTTTTGTTCTTCTTCGCTTGGTTCAATAGCGTGACCTTCGTCAGTATACGTTCGCTTGTGACGTGCTACACGTGTGTTCCCTGCTCTGTTTGAAAATGACATGTTTCTCAACTGTAAGTCGGGGAACGCGTTCCTTGCATTAGTTTTCAGTCGTTCGTACGACTGTTCCATGTTAATCAGTTGTCTTTCCATTTCGGAAAATAGTTTCTCGGCATCCTTGTGTTTCTTGTCAAGTACGTCTCGTTGCAGCTGTCTTGCGTCTGGCGTGAGTTCTTCGGCTATAGCCTGCCCTGCTGACAGGTAGTCTATTATCTCATCTTTCATCGAGAAGAGCGCATCGCGCTCTTTTCTGATGACAGCGACGAAATCGATAATTTTTTGCTCTGTGTCTAGCACTGGTGTGTTTGCGATAGCAGCCTGCTTGGTGTCGTTGTTTAGTTCATGTCTGCATTCATCTAGTGCGCTCGTAAGCGAAAGCTTATCTGCGTTTAGCTCCTTGAAAAGGGGCTCGTTGTGCGCTGCGGTCATTGACCTAGTCATTCGTCCGACGTTTCTGACCGTTTGGTCGTCATCGCTTAGGTAGCCGCGATTAGACGGCATTGTGCTATTCTATAGGCTTTCGAGACAAAAAGGAAATAAATTGGGAGTACGATGAACAATTATGGGCCTCTGAGATGGCTGCAAATGCAGGCTCTCAGGGCAAAGGGGCCTCAGGGATGGCTGTAAAAACAGGCTCCCAGGGCAATGGGCTTCTCGAGGGATGGCTGCGGTGAAGCAGGCTCCCAAGGGCAAACACGAAAGAACGAGACGGGACGATGGCACGATGGACGCACGTTCACGAACCTAGCGGACTATCAAACACCTGTTAAGGTAGATGACAGTCGCAAGATTAATGAGGTGACGAATTGTAACAAACGACAAAGATCAACGGTCTGACGTACGTGGGTACTCATCAGTCCGTTGTTGACAGACACGACACAGATGGCACAGTAACAAGAAAAAAAATCACAATTCTGTTATGAGACAAATTTAAAAGAAAACGAAGAGGAATTGAAGTTGCGAGAAAGGGCTGCTGGAGAAACAACAGAAATAAGATTAACAAATTGGCGATATACGAAGATTTTAATCTCAGATGACGAATAGAAATCTAGACAAGGGATTAGGTTATGAGGAAAACAACTGTGACGACTGATATGTGAGTGCTGAAGAAAGAGTGTTTAATGTGACACTATTTCCTTCAGCGAATGAATGAGAGAAAAAGAAATGAATCGGAAAAGCTCGGAATATGTGTGTTATGACGAAGTATTAGATCAAAATACAACTAAATGTATACGCGATAATAGATTGAAAGTAAGTATGAACGACAAATTGAATCACTGAAATTTCCGACAGATATGAAAAAAGAGCAATGAAAAAATTTCAACAGGTATGTTTGAAAATGAAAAACGAGAAATAAATTGAATTGAAGAAAATCAAAAATATACGACGGTTGTTAGTTGGGAATACAAATGGAAAATAGGAAAAAAAATTGCCAAAAAGGGATTAAAGGTGTTAATTAGAAATAAACACAGTAAAAGAGGAACTTACTTTTTCGCCCGGGTCTCGAATAGAATAGGGCCACCGTGTACTGTCGGAACAGCACTAGTGGCACAACAAGAACACAAAATAAACAGTGTTTCTTTTATTCAACAAACCGACTAGTTTCGCCTGATGCCTAATCCCAGATCGGTAACAAGGGACTGACGGGCTTGCGCCTACAATCTACCTTGAACAAGAAAATACACTCGGAGATTGTTGGGCTTGCGCCTACAATCAATCCTCGTGTGGGGGTCGAGCGAAGCTCGAGACGATTCTGCGCACGGTCGAGTCGTGGATACTGATGGAACAGTACAGAACAGAACAGAACGGCAGAACGTGATTTAATCGTCTCAGGCTTCACCTTAAAGCGAAATACCACCCGGTTTGGGGTTTTTTCACCAAAAATAGTTTGAAAAAAGTTATAAACGAAATAAACAAAACCAAACAATAGTGCATATTGAATAAAAATGTTCTCAAACAACCATTTTTTGCTATTTTGTATGGGGAAATTCGCTTTGCGCGAAACACCGGCTCTTATACTAGTAACGATGTGGGCGGAGTCGAGCAATGTGCCTTTTCAAATTATAAGACACTCCGCAGCATCCAAATGATGAAATAGAGAATTTCCAAGTAAAGAATGGGCGTGGTTATTGCTGTAACGAACGCACTGATATTCCCTCCGCCCCCTTTTGCAATTTTCGACGAATTTTTTTCGAGACAGACCACCATTTCGCTTTAAGTACCAAAGCTAGAGGAGGCGAGGCGGAGCCTAATCTACTGTATGATGATCTAAGACATACTATTTAGTTATTATAACTGCCTGGGTCTCTACTCTCTAAGATTTTCTGCTTCTATGAGAGTCTCCTAGTTTCCTACAGTGTATAGAGTGCGTGGGAAATGCTAATTTGTGCCCTCCTTGTTAGGCGAGCACTCTCATGTTAGACATATTACACAAGGGTCTAGGAAGTGGTCAAAGAGTTCAAATGATCACCGAAAAAGTAAAGCGAGAAATTTGAATTCTTTCCAGGACAAGTTGAGAAATATCAAAGAAATAATAAGTATTAACAAGAAATATAAAGATAATACCAGAAATATAAGCCTTAAGCTATATAAATGGGTTAATACTTAAAAGTGCGCAGCACACACCGTATTAGACGCTGCACCAATTGTTGTGAATATAGAATGTGTTTGTAATGTAGAATGCTCGTGGATTCTATATCCACACAAGGGTTGCCACGCAAGAACTGTCAGAACAATAACAGTTTATTGAGAGTATAACGGAGAGTGTTGAATTACGGAAGTTCGATGTAACGGAGCAAAGCGGTAGATTGTGAACAGGGAGAGAGGAAGAACCAGCAGAGTAGAGCCAACCAGAGAAGCGACGAGCCCGTCCGATCCGCGTTTATATAGCCAGGGGGAGCGCGGAGATAAGACGGCGGGCGGAGGCGAGAAATGGGTCGCCTTGGCGGCGACAAAAAGAGACCAGAGCATTGAATTTAAGGGCAAATATTCTGTTGATCCTCTTCTTTTACTAGTTTCGGACGCGCATCTCCCACGGCGTTTTTCGAAGCAGACGAGTCTGAAATTTTTATTCATTTTTACCTTCGGCTTTTTGTTGTTCGACCGTGATCTTCTGAGAGACAAAAAGGCAAATATACGTAAGCCCAAAAGCTGGTTAACGCATATTTGCCTAGAAAGGTTAAAGGAATCGGTTCATCTGAAATAGTGCCTGTTTTTTTTGTTCGTGTCCTGCCTTGTTTGTATAGAGACAATTACCCTTTGCCATTTTGGACCGATCAATCCACCACTTTATCACCTAATATCTCCGTGAGTATTGAAATAGAACACTACTTTTTGTATTCCAAATTTTTATTACCACTTATAGAAAATAAAGAAACAAAAATCGGTCCCTTGTTAGTAATCGGTCCCTTGTTAGTATCGGTCCCTTGTTTCGGTGTCTTTATCGCATCGAAATCTTAGGGTACCTTTTGGTTTGTTGTGCTCTGCTGCATTCCAATAAACATATTATTATTATTAAAAAAAACAGACACAATTTAAGGTGAACCGATCCCCTTTAACGTACATTTATCTAGAACGGACCGTATACTACAAGTTAAAAGACACATCTGCTGCAAGAAATGCGGGTTAGAACTTTTGGGGCATATGAACGCATATAGCCTCAACCAGATAAGGCAACGCTTAGGAAACGTCCCAAAAACGGAATTGAGAGTTAAACTGCCACATAGGTAAATACTTTAGGCAAACGATTTTCTCAAATTTCTCCGAAGAAAAGACTGCGCTTACGTCCAGTGCGATACGTGTCGCTCTTGAGACCGAGTAGCTTCAACACCTCGCGTCGAATTGTACGGTTCACTACGATGTACATTATACCTGGGGAGCCTGAAATAGCCGTAATATTTAAAAACGATATGACACGTGGTTTTAGCTAGTTCACGAGTTCTGAAATCACATAATGGGAGCCTACGATTAAACTTGAGCTTACCATTCGAAAACTGCCACATCAAAGTCGAAATAACCGTGAAAATCATTGGAAACTGGCAAAATTGCATGAACACGTAGATTGCAGAAGCTGTCATCATTACCATACAGATGGAAATACACTGGATGACGATCTGTAAGGGAATATTGATGAGTCAATTTTGTGTGTTTATGTGTATGTGTGTGCATGTGTGTACATGTGTGTGCATGTGTGTGCATGTGTGTGCATGTGTGTGCATGTGTATGCATGTATGTGCATGTGTGTGAATGTGTACATTTATGTGTGTGTGTGTGTGTGTGTTTGTGTGTGTGTGTACATTTATGTGTGTGTGTGTTTGCGTGTGTGTGAGTGTGTGTGTATGTGTGTGTTTGTGTGTGTGTGTGCGCGCGCGTATGCATGTGTGTATGTGTGTATGTGTGTGTGTGTGTATGTATGTATGTGAATGTATGTGTGTGCATGTATTGGCATGTGTTGGCATGTGTGTGCATGTGTGTGCATGTGTGTGTGTGTGTGTGTGTGGGTGGGTGGGTGGGTGGGTTTTTTTGTGTGTGTGTGTGCATGTGTGCTTGTGTATGTATGTATGTGCATGTGTGTGAATGTGTACATGTGTGTGCATGTGTGTGTGTGTGTGTGTGTAAAACCAGAAGAAACCCCACAATTTTCTGTATATTCGTCACTTTCGATGATGTCTTCGAGCTTAATCTTATGAGAAGTGTAAGCATGATAATATTCAGTACGAAAACAATTGTCGTGACACCAAGATTGTTGACTGCATGAAGTATATTAGTCTGAAATCATATCAAATATATTAACACCCGGTTTGTGAAACCTTTCTTGGACAATATTCTATTTATTGTATGCTAATTATGGTCTATTGTTTGGACTAGTCATGAGACCGCATATTAATGCCTGTGATACGATATTCAAATAAATTCACGTTTCACAAACTTGTCATATTCCACAAACCAACGAAGTAAATGATCAATCTATTATTTCATGTGCAACACATTGAAGGAAACGTATTTTTGCCCGCTGTCAATCTATTTTACTGACCATAAGAGCTTTCCCTGATTGAATAGTATTTAATATGCATTACTGTTTTCTCATCTGCGTACTTTTTTCGACAGGATTTGTAAAGAAAAATGCTTTTTTGTCAGCCTGAGCCTTGCCCGCGCACAATCACTCCATTATGACTGTACTTATACATATGATACGTTATATTGGGGAAGTTTAGGATAATAATTAAAGCCAGTATTTGATTATTGCCCAGGTGTACGGCAACTACAAACGATGCCCTTACCGTAGTGGCCTTGAGTGGATTTATATCGAAAAAGTATCCGGCAAGCATTGGGTGAAACACGGGCGGGGTTTCATGAAAAATCACGAATAGAACGTAGCAGGCGGGAATTAGAATCCAAAGCCATGTACGCTTGTTGCCGAAGAGAAGCTGAACAATTGATAAAATCTTATTATATAAAGGAGAAGAGTTTACTTGGTCTTTTGTTTGTATGCACGCAACGAAATCCTTTCATAAAGAAAATTTTCTATTCGCAATCGAATGAGAACATACAAAATCTTTGCCGCTGGCGGGATTCGAACCCACAGCAGCCTCGCTTCACAGTCCAACGCTCTACCTGCTGAGCTATGCTAGCTTATCACAAGGATAATCCTCTGCCCTACATACATCACCTTCAATAGCAAATTTGCATGGTAGCATTAGTCAGGTGGTGATCCAAACTGATTATTATACGTTTCCACAATCAGAGACGTGTGAATGTGTGGGAGGCGAAAGAGACGAGAGTTAACTTTTTAAATTGTAGCAATCCTTTTTTTAAATAGGGAAACAATCGGCCGAAGGCCGATTCCTCCAGTCGGAGAAGAGCCCGTAGGGCTCTTCGAACGGCTGGTTATATAATATGAATGCTAATAAATTTTGTAAAAGTGGACATTGCTTATCCACATCTGCCGAAGGCTGATAAACTTACGTAAAACTGCACCTCACACGCGAAAACGCTTCGCTGAGTAGTTAATAACTTCATTATTAGGAAACCGTTTTGTAGTAGATAGCATTTAAATTCAAGAACAGAGGGCTTCGCGTGATGCAGTGAATTATTGTTGTACCAAATTTTAAATACAACTTTTAAAGGAGGAGGCTCACGAGAATGAAGTGCTCGAATGGTTTCCTTTTATCGAAAGATGATGGTATTAAGTTCCGCAAGACATGCTTTACAATGCAAAAGCTTTTAACTGGAAGGAGTAAATCAATATAAAACTATGAATTCTATCAAAATTTTGGATCGTAAAAAATAGTTGATTTCCATAGTGGGCATGCAAATTTTGTGCTGGTTGCAAAATGACTTGTAAATTTGCATGTTTAGCTTTGAAGTCTACCTTGCATACGATAGGTTATTTTATTTGACTTCGAATTCTTAGATTAATTAATTCCTCCAAACTAAAGCGCTGAGCCTTATAATACTTGTTTTTTGGAAGATAAACCCATTATCCTTCGATAAAAGATAACTATTTGAGCACTTCATTCTCGTGAGCCTCCTCCTTTAATACAATTCTGTGGGGTGGTTCTTATTTTTTCGCTTACCTTGTTATTTTGCACTTGTCGTTTTTCTTAATAAACCTTTATAACTTTTATGATTGTCTTTAATTTCCTACCTTGGAGTATCTGTCGGAGCCAAAATCTAGGGCTCTATTCAAGCCGAGAATTATTCCACTCGAACAATATCCACACCAAAGTGCTGGAAATTTAGTTTTGTTAAATTATTTTCTTGTTTTTATTTTATTTTATTCCTCTATGTATTTTAATGTTTAGCGTGCAAATAATGTACCAATTTAAACACTGTGCGGACACAGCGGCGAAAAGAAAATTTGATTATATTTGTAATTTTGCGCCGTTTATGAGCAATTTTAGCCAAAAAAAAAGTTGCAGCAGATTTGCTATTGGGAACTATAAAACGTCATATCATGGGAGTTACGCAACCTTCTTAAAGCATTTTGGATCAAAAGATATTAAAGTTGTATTGTGCCTACACTGTGAAATTTGCATATGATATGCAAATCCCATGTGTCCAATGCAAATTTGGCGCCCGTCCAGCAAGGTTCCGGTACCAAATTAACTAGGACACATAGGATATTCGTATCATATGCAAATTTCCCAAATTAGGTACAATACGGCTTTAAATACAAGATAATTAGATAATTACCAAACGCAATGCCTCCACCGTAAATGTTCAGTAAAGGATATGTACAAACAGAGCCGCCAACCAATAGGTAATAACCTAAAATATATATTTAAGGATACCATTGTCTACCGCTTGAAAAACCAGTGGTAACATACAAACTGGTAAGAACATATAACCCGTGGAGGGAATCATGGGCGATCCCTCCTGGCCCTAGCCCGAAGACGTCGAGCAATTTTTCTTCTGGAACTTATCGCCTAATGCTCGGGACTCAGGACCTCTGCGGCAGCAAGTCATAAGCTTTGAAACCTTGTATTGACCCGCCCTTGAATAAAGGAGCACGCTCTTGTAGCTTAAAAGATTTAATTATGTATTAAGATACCAGTGACAAGCTATAGATTCCTAGGTTGTAAGTGGTATCATACCTGCAAGTATCGCATTTGGTATAAGACTCAGCACATCCATGATGCCCATTGCGAACCTAAGATAAGTCGAATTATTTTAGTTCCGACATCTCATGCGAAATACCAGCCAGTTTCTGAAACGCATCGTGGACTACTGAATTCTTACGTATTTATGCTAATTTGCTCGAATTTAGCTCGATTTTTTATTCAAATTTATGGTCATTTGTATATGCTCCATAAGAATGCTGGTGTACTCGATGCGTTTCAACAACCGGCCAGTATTTCGCTTTAATTGCTGTTTACGCATCTTATTGTTCGTACTTGTTTAGTAACACTTTTACTTTGTTGTTCATAATATGTTTATCGACGTCTCTTACAACTGGCTTAATTGTCAGTAATTGCTATGATTCCGCATAGAACATGTCTAACATTTTAAAATTAAAAAAGCAAAACTATTTGCTTTAATCACTTTTCAGAACACAATGCTGCAGCGTGATATCAGTATTACATAACTTGTTTAAGTTTTCGATCTCTACTCGCCGCAAATTGCATATTTTTTTACCGAACTATTACTAAAGATCAGAATCTACGATTAGTTTTCAAAGAAAACACCCATAATTGTGCTCACTAAACTAATTTACTAGCAAACGAAAAGATACATTATGAATAATTATTGTATGATTACTACAGTACACATAAAGATTTGAGCGTTTGTTTTCCACTCTTATTCGTAGAAATGCAAAATGTGATTTCCTTCCTGGCAAGAAAATTAAACTCTAGTAACTCACATAATTTTGTAGCAAGAATAGGAGATAAACTCTTGCCGTAGTATCACAATCAGACAAGTTATGTAAATAGCTTCGTATATAATACCGGTGTTTATGTATAACATCCCTGAAAAATTTAATTTCCGATACCTATTGGTAAATGGACCCAGGTACAGGTTCATTGTATTATACATACCTTATGCATATTCTGTGTCCCTTCTACACACAAACTAAAGAACTAATGTATAAAAAGGGGTCCATTTGCTTTCGCACAATTTGATGAGGTCAAGAGGTGCGCGGCTTACATATTGTGTGCGCAGTGCGCGCGGCTCGCATATTGTGTGCCAAGGGCGCGCGGCTGCCCAACCTTTTCCACTTACCAAGTAATGGTTGTCTGAATGTTTCCAGTGTTCCGTTGAGTTCACTGCATTCGTTGCGCACCCATGCGAAAGTGCCGGGGTGGAAGATTTCGTAAATCTAATAAAAAAAAGTATACTTACAAAAGCGATTTAATAAGGTTATACTTTACGCCTATTCATCCTTCACTAATTTGCATCATGTGTTTCTGTCTTTTCGCTACTTTACACTATATGAATTCAGCGTTTTACGGATCATCGGTGCCTTTTCAGCCTTTTCTTTTTACTTTTTTTTTTGCTTTATTTACGCCGTGCTGACCGTAGACGTAGGTAAGATGTCCACGTGTTAGAAGAATGTTTATATATAAAACTTTAGAAACAGAATTGTGTTCTCGTTTTGCAGCATATTTAGGAAGTACAATAGCTGTCATATGTATTGTCCTCTAGAACACTATACTTACAAATTACAATAGTACAAACTACAACTCATGGAATACGTATAAATATAAAACGCCAACAAACTTTTCCAAAAAAAGAATCCGCGGCTTCGTTGATAACGTCCTCTTGGTAGACCATCTCAAAAGATACAAATAGTTGAGTTATATTGTTACAAATTCAGTAATCCAGAGGTTTGAAATTAATGTCAATGTCGGATGTCTCCCAAGCAATAGTAGTAAAGAACCTAGGCAAGCAAACTGGTATTATTAGCCGTCGCACAAATATTCAACTATGTACATATAATATGCACAAGCAAGATGGTAGTTTGCGACAAAAATACTTCCTGGTACTATTTAAAGCGATACAACGGCCAGTTTTTAAAACGTATTTTGTACAACTGCATGCGGCATGCGCATATGTTGCATGCAAATTAATACAATCAGACATAAAATCGCGCAGTATTCGCGCAGTGATTTGCATACACTACATCGGAATGCAGTGTCCGGCGTACGTTTTTGGCTATAATGGGGTTTGCAAATTCAGATAGTATTTAAAATGCTTCACTTCACACCACAGTATGCGCAGACCCTAATAAAGGGGCGGGGTCTAAGCAGGGCCCACCCCTTTAAAGTTCCTAATTTAAGCCTTTTGTTTTCTTTACCGAATTACTTTTAATGTAAAACAATCCAACTTACATGCAAAGTGCCCTTTTTAAAAGGTCGCGAGGGACATTGAAAACACTGAGCAATCACATTGTGTGGCGCAGAAAACAGAATATAATGAGAATCCGGTACTTGAAATCCCAAGTAAATTGGCCTAAAATGTTGAAGAAAGTTAAGTGCCGACGTGTGATTTCAAAGCACAAAGTTTATGTTTGTGATGATGAAAAAACAAGGAAGTATTAATTAAAGCGGAATGACGGGTGGTTTTGAACTGAATTTCCATGTATTGTACGCAAACTGGGTTCCGTTCTGTGTCATAAATAGCACTGACGGGCGCGGAAATTTGCATAGACGTACTACATGAAAATGCAGTTGTCCCTTGAGGAGAACGTAAAAAGTTACAATAGCACGAGAAACCGCTTTTATTGAAGTAAGTCGTCAGACTAGAACTAATGAAAATTAATGGAAATATGAGAAAAGCGAAAGAACTTCGAACACGACAAGGTATAAGTTTAAAAAAAAATAGTGCATGCGCATACAATGATACAATCCATAAAGCAGTGTCTCCACTATAGTCATAGACTGATAAAATCGCCAAAAGTATTTGAGATTGCGAGGTTTGTCGGTGGTAGATTGTGAACTTGAAATACTCAAAAACTAAATTTATTCAGTAAAAAAAAGCATTTTCAGCTTTGATTGTTGCTTCCATTTTTAGCACCTGTTGAGTTTTTATGTTCTTTGTATTGAACTTATTGCAGCCAATGCAAATGAACATAAATTGGAATAAAAAATCGTGCTAAATTCGAGCAACTTAGAACGATGCTTTCCACGATGCGTTTCATAAACCAGCCGGTGTTTCGCTTTAAAATACTCAAAAACTAACTTGGTGCCGTAAAAAAAAGGATTTTCGGTTTTGATTGTTGCTTCCATTTTTTTCACCTGTTGAGCATTGAGATTTTTAATTGAAGGCAAACTTGTAGGTTACGTAGCCTGGGTTCTTACGTTTATACTGTTTATTTTGATTTTGAATGTGAATGTGAACTAACTTTCCAAATATTTTAGACGAACGGTAAAGCTTAAAACATCAAGGACGTTTTCCTAACACAAAGTACCTATAATATTGCATTAATCGGATAATCAAAGATCTATTTCTATGTCTCATTACATTCCAATTACAAATGCCAATTTAAATTCCCTCGGCGCTAAAGGTAAGTTTATTAAGAACTCTTTGTCAAATATAGGAACTAGAATGAACTGAACGTTTACTCTAAAGTGCGATGTGTTTTGTTGCAAGGATTTGCTCATCTCGTTTTAAAAGACCTTTCTCTTTCTCTTCCTCATATTATTTGATGCACACCTCGGTGTTATTTAATAAATAAATAAATAAATAAATGTAAGGTGTTATTGAAACAAGCACGCCATCTGCTGACCTGCTGTTGACAATATGGCATTTTAAAGGAGGAGGCTCACGAGAATGAAGTGCTCAAATAGTTTCCTTTTATCGAAGGATAATGGGTTTATCTTCCAAAAAACAAGTATTATAAGGTTCAGCGCTTTAGTTTGGAGGAATTAATTAATCTAAGAACTCGAAGTCAAATAAAATAACTTATCGTATGCAAGGTAGACTTCAAAGCTAAACATGCAAATTTACAAGTCATTTTGCAAGCCAGCACAAAATTTGCATGCCCACTATGGAAATCAACTATTTTTTACGATCCAAAATTTTGATAGAATTCATGGTTTTATATTGATTTACTCCTTCCAGTTAAAAGCTTTAGCATTGTAAAGCATGTCTTTCGGAAGTTAATACCATCGTCTTTCGATAAAAGGAAACCTTTCGAGCACTTCATTCTCATGAGCCTCCTCCTTTAAAGCCTGCTGGTGCAGTCTTTGTAAAACAAAACGATGTATTATGCCTTGTTCCGCTGAGGTCCTGAGCATTAGGCGACGAGTTCGAAAGGACAAATTTTTCGACGTCTTCGACTTGACCACTTTTTAAGGGGACGCAAGGGATGTGTCATGCGTGCGCCAACTTCAGTCGCTCGCTTTCGCTCACAATCAACTGCGCGAAGTTCTGTAGGTGCGCGGCGAAAAAAGATGTGCCTACATCTCGCCGCACACCTTTTCAAGTCCTCGCCAGATTTCGCGAGTGCACTGCGCACCCTTTCGCGAAAGCCTGCCGAAGATAGGGAGAAGTCGCCGCACACCCTTATATCCGGACCTGCACAAATTTTCGAAATCAGCGCAACGTCCTATTTTAGGCGGACTGATTCGAATAAAAAATCGACCCCAATTTCAACCCTCTTCTTATTGGGAACATAAATACCGAATAATTATGGTTCTCAACATACGTTTCAAAAACTGCTGTCCTTCCGCTTTAAAATTGAAACTGTACGGACAAAATAATTAAAGAAAACGAAAGTGCGTCACATAATTACTAAACAAAATAGCTTTATGAATTAATTCCCGTTTGCAATTTTTTGCTCCGTGCAACGAATATGAGAGGGAAAGTGTTTATAGTTTCCATAATTTGCAAAATTTGACCGGTATTTTGGAGAAGACCAAATACTGTATAAATTCAATCAATTATTGGCATTGGTTGCACCGAGTTGCATTTTTGTTTTATACATTTCAATTAATATGTTTATAAGATTGCAGAGTAAACGTCTTCTTCCTATGGCAATAATTGAAAACCTTTATTTCAACGAAAGACACATCTCTCACAAATATAGTATCAAAATATAAACGGGTTACGGACTAGATGAAATGATACAGTAAGTCAAAGAAGCATGTTCAGGTGGCCGAGTGGTTAAGGCGATGGACTGCTAATCCATTGGGGTTTCCCCGCGTGAGTTCGAATCTCATCCTGAACGAATCTTTTGCGTAAAATTAAAAGATAAATAATTGCTAGAGGCATTAGTTTGAATATTTGAATATTTATTATACTCATTAAAAGAGCGCAACGCCGTGAGAGACGATGAAAAGAAAAAATCAAAGTAGATAATATAGATACTTGGAAATAATTCCACCAACAGTATATGTATATAGATGTAAATCCACAAGAGTTCACAAAGAAAATGTTGAAAGCGAAACAAAGAATTTGGTCCCACATACACAGCCAACCCGTATTTTGTTTTTAGTTTAATTTAGCCACGTTACCTCAACAAAAGAACTACGTGTTCACGTTCTCAACAAACCTAAACGTGCAACACATGAAAGTACACAACCACAGTAATCAACAAGCAAATACGTTCTCAGGGCCATCACACAAGTGAAGTAGGGGCCTAGCATCGTCACTACCCTCCACCCGCAGGAGTCCGCATGCGCTACGTAGCTAAACAACTTATAAATGTATAATAAAAGGGTTAGCTGTTTATGTAGAACCTCCTTCTTATTATTCTTCAAGAGTGTAACGTATAAGCCCGTATATGCTTGAGCATACATGCACATGGTGCTGCATTAGTGAATTGGGTGTCTTTGAAAAGGCAAGTGAATATAAATGGAAAGAAAAGAAAGAATTATGATTTATCCCGTTGTTGCCGATAGTCGCTCCAGCATGCTGTAAATTCCACTAATTGATAGTCAGCGTATTCTAAATGAATCAACGGTTAACAGAGATAATGTTTTCCATTTTTTCAACTCCGAGACATTCAAGGATATCAATTGCTTTCAGTTTTTTTCTTAAAGACATGAGAATTTTGCGACACTAGCGCGTCTAGCGGAAAATTTGCGTTTAAAAGCCACCTCGCCGTTCTTATAAAGAAAGAGTGAAATTTGACATTTTTGCGACTGAATTCAATACTCAGATTAAAGTAGCTTGATCTGCTCATTGGCCTCCACGCATAGTATTTACTACTATCTATATCCACCTCGCGCTTTATGACTTTGAAAGATGTAATGAGATCTTTTTGAATGCGCCGTTCTTGTAAACTTTTTAGACCCAATATCTTGAGCCGTTCAGAGTATTTCGGAATAATAATACCTGGTTTTGCACATTTTTTGAAAATGATCCATGTAATTGTAGCCTGTACATCTTCCAGTTGCTTTATATGGATCGATAAGTATGGATTCCAAACACATGAGGCAAATTCGAGTATAGGTAGAACCCATACATTGTAAGCCTTTATGAGAAGACGGGGGTCTCTTAGTTGGAGTGTACTATTTATACCATAGAAGCAGCGGAGTGCCTTAGTTGTGGTAATGGAGATATGTTCAGAAAAGGACAAGGACTCGTCAAATATTACGCCTAAGTCACGCGCCGAATTTTTGGATTTCACAAGCTGGCCTTGTATGCTATAAAAATTGTGAGGGTTGTTTCGACCAATATGTAAGGAAGCACATTTAAGAGGCGCAATTTTCAATTGCCATTTAACGCAGTATTCTTCTAATTTACGCAGGCATAAATCAAGTTCATCAACCAACGATGAAGAGGTATTAGAGTATCGTAGAAAAAGTTTTACGTCATCAGCAAAACTAGAAACCTTGACGTTAGGACAACAAGCTAAACATTTGGGTAAATCAGAAAGATACAATATAAATAGAGTTGGACTTAGGACTCCTCCCTGAGGAACACCAGAAGGTGCGGGATATTCATCCGAAAGCACATCATCTACTTTTACACGAAAAGTTCTGTTCTCTAAGTAGGATTGAATCCAATGCACAAGTTGGGTTGGTAGACCAAGAGATCGGATCTTATAAATCAACTTTTCATGACTCACAGAATCAAACGCTTTAGCTAAATCGATGTATATGACATCTACATAGCCTCCGTCATCAATTTGTTGCACATACATATGTTGACATTCTAAGAGCTGGAGATCGAGACTTTTCCCTTTTACGAAACCGTACTGCTCAGGTGGAAGAATATTAAGCCTTTTCATCCATTTTTGAAGTTCTCTCAATACAAACTTTTCGAGACATTTGCTAGTGGAAGGTAATATAGTAATTGGTCTGTAGTCAACGGGTAGCGTGGGGTTTTTTGTTTTAGGAATCGGTGTGACAAGCCCTTGTTTCCAAACACTAGGAACTACACCTTGCTCAACAGATAGATTAAATATATAGGACAATGGTTCTGCTAATTGTTGGCGGCACTTTTTGAGGAATAATTGAGGAATTTTATCAGAAGTATCAGATAAGGAGAATTTGAGATTGCTGAGTTCCTTTTCTACCTCATATGGTAAAAGGGTTCTCATTAAACAATGTTGAAACCTCGTATTTGTTTCTATAACTGTAGGAAAGTTTCCGTTATCATGGGTAAAAACAGACAAAATTGTTTCGAAAGCAATTCAGATTTTTCTTTTTTACCATAAGCCATAGAATTGTTATTCGAATCATAAATTGCTGCCATAGACTCCTTTGAACGAATCCGAGAATTTACATAATTATAAAATCGTTTGCTTCCAAAATTTCTGCCAAAGTTTTTCTTTTCTTTAGCAGCAAGAAATTTTCTTATGTGATTTTGTAGAATGGCAGAAATACGGACCAATTCGAGATTAGATTGTGCATTTGGGGTGCAAATATAACTACGCGATAAACGATTCTTATGATGAATTAACTTTTGAATGTGCTTGGGATATTGCTCTGTTTTCATATGAATTCTCGTATACGGAACATGTTGATCAATAACAGAAGTAACAATTGAACAGAAATTTGCATACAAGTTATTCAAATCACTGTATGGGCAGAGAGCGGAAATCCAGTCAATATTCAAATTATCCTGTATGATAGCCCAATTTGCATGTCTATAATTACGGATCAGTCTAGACTGGTTCTCGGGTTGAGGAAAAATGCACGTAAAAGTTATAGAGTGATGGTCTGCTAAAGGAGGAGAAACTTCTGATTTTGTTATAAGACTGGGAGATGTACTTAGCAAATAGTCTAATTGGTTTCCTTTACGGGTGGCCTGGTTAATATGGGATGTGAGGTCTAGAGATTCAACAAAGTTAAGAAAATGCTGGCCATACTTATTTGAGAAGGTCCCATTCGTAATGTTGACATTTACGTTAATATCTCCTACTAGTACGGATGGTTTACCATCTGAAAGAAGAGATGCAAGTGCATCATATAAGGGCATATTATCAACTGAATTACTGTTACACGAGGGAGCACGGTAAACTATAATAAGACGAAGCTGAGAAGCATATAATACGTCTTCCAAGTCAATGCAAAGATAATCAAAATTATTAGTTGACTTGGACCCAACCCTTCTCCAAAGAAGACTTTTCTTTACAAGAATGCAACACCCACCCCCTTTTTTACACACCCTATCTTCTCTGATTAAATAATATGGCAGATTACCTAATATCATTCCACTGGGGATATGATCCTTTAACCAAGATTCGGAAACCAAAACTACATCAAAATCTTCTTGTGCCAATATGGCATTTAGTTCATTAACCCTCTTAACAATACTTCTCGCATTAAAATAGAAAACTCGAATATTAGTCTCTGCACGCAGATGCGCTCTATTTAGTTTTTTACGATCTTACGAGGAGGAGAGCCCGAAGGAGAACCAGCCGCTGGGTGTCGTCCTCTGTGCGAAGCGTTCGCCGGGAAACGGTGCCCAGGAGGGTTCCAATCGACTGGTGGAAGGGGCGCCTCAGAGGTTCGGTCAGTACTGAGATCAGTCCGCAACCTCAAGGCGTTCTTGTAAAGAACCCACTTGTTAGGCTCGACCTCCTCACAATATGCACGACGCCTCCGAAGTGCCCGTTCCCTGTCGCGGTCCTCCCTTGACAGCGATTCACGAACGAACACCCCGCTATAGACGCTACCCTTCAGCTTGCTTCTCCTAGCGAGAAGGGCCATTAGAGCTCCACGAGAGGAGAGCTCCACCTTAACTAAGTGGGGCGACATACGATAGACGGTAATGGGCTTCCCCCGTACGCCAAGAAAACTAAGTATAGACCGCACTTTCATTTCCTCCCTAACTTCCTCATTCAATGCCGATGTAACAGCATCTTCAGAGGATGCAGATGCCTGAACATTAATATTCTCTTGTTTCATGGAAAATACGGCAGATTCTGCCTCTTTTCCTCCTTAACAACATTCATCAAAATAGCCGATTTACCCTGAAGTGTTTCTACCGCAAAATTGTTCAAGCCAAAAAGTGCATTTCGAAGGACGACAAGTTCGTCTCCGTCTAAAGTCACAGAAGCTTGCTCAGATTGAAATTTGGACAGAACATTAGAAAAACGTTCCGACGAGCATTGTAAAATCTTTTCATAATCTGATTGCTCACCAGGTGGATTGTCGGAGACCTCCATATCGGAAATAACAGCTGAAGTCATAGCTAGCAGCCGCTCGCGATGGCAAAAATTAGCAAGTGCAAAAATTAGCAAGTGGCAAAAATTAGCAAGTGGCAAAAATTAGCAAAATTAGCAATTAGCAAGTTTTATATTAGCTTTATTTGTTGAGTGTAAAGGACTGTAAATAAAAAATATAAAATATAGAATTTTGATAGATTTGAGATTTGAGATTGTGAAAAACTTCTTTAGGCTGTAGCTTCCGTATTTTTCGTTGTAGCTGCCGGGGCCACCTTGCTAGTTGACGCAGCTAAAACATTATTATTATTATTCTGTTAGATTTCACAAAGAACAGCGGTGTTCAAAATTGGCAATCCTAAAAATCTAAGGATTCGGGTAGAGGTGTACGGGTAATTAAAGAACGAGGTCTGCGGTACGAGGTACGAGGTACGAGGGCCTCCTGGTGAGACTAGGATTATGATATTCTCATCACTTTCATATCATGTGTACTATCATAACTATTCATATTGATTCATAACCGGAAGACTTCAAGCAAGCTGCCTTCGAGAGCCTCGCCTACTCTTTTCAGAGCCTCGGGAACAGGAATTCAGCCGTCCTTGAATAAAGGTACGCGTTCCTTAGGACGTAAAATTGGTTTACCTTCTCCCTTTTTCTTCTTCAGCCCCATACGTGTCAGGAGCTCGTTTCGAATGCTCCGATTTACAACAATGTACATGATACCTGGTGCGCCTGGAATTCGGTAGACTGTTAGACAACGTAAAATTCCGCGCCATCGCAGCGCTCAAAAACAAGGGTGTGCCACAGGGGCACCACCTCTAGGGTGCGCGCGGAGGCGTCACGAGTGCGCTAACACCATATGTCGCACCCGGGCGCACCACTGGCGCACCTGCCGCGGGAGCACCTTGTTTTGTGATCTGCGATGGCGCGGAGTTTTACCAGTGAGAATAGATACGTAAAGTTTATAAGGGTTTTCGTTCTTCTTTTATAAATCTCGTGAAAATTCGCTGCGTGGCAAAACCTTTTGATAACTGTAGGGCGCAACGTCGCGCAGTCGCCGCGCAGAAAAGTTCTACCATGCCGCGGCGAGGGAACCCAAAATAATTTATGACGGGAGCGCAATGGGTGCGGGAATGATGTAGAATCAAGCTGGCGCAGGTCTGTCACTTCAAAGTTTATCGGTGTGTCACTTTCTGATGTCATAGATTCTTATCTTATTTATGATCTCACCATTTGAAAATTGCCACATCATCGTTGAGATAACAGTGAATATCATTGGAAGTTTAGCGAATTGCATGAAAACATAAATGGCCGATGCAATCATCATAATGGTACAGATGGTCACACACTGGATCACGATCTGTAATGGGATAAATGTATTGGGCGGAGTCCTGAGGTCGTAATCACCAACACACAGGGAGCTCTCCCTGGCCTCCCCAAGAAGCTAAAGAGGGCGTAGAGAGTGCGAGGTCAGAAGAGATTCAGAGCGCCCGAGAGCCTAGGGAGAGCTGTTGGTGAATACGGCCTCTGGCTATACTTAAGAGTATGGTCAGTGTTTCTGTTGCATCTCAGGTGCACACTTCCCGCACATAATGGAACATATTTTGCGTATAACAATACATGAGCAGCATGTTTCAAGACCAAGTGCCGCGCAACTTCCATGGTCGTAATCTTTAACCGTATCTCAATATGTAGCTTAAATTTGTTTGTACGTTACGCGACGTTACGCTACGTATGCTGCGTTACGTTACGAAACGTAAGGTTTCGTTTGTAGTTTGACAAAGGCGAGATCCAGAAACTGACAACTTTCTGCATTGTTGACACTCCGAGCGAACTTCGCTTGAACAAGCGAACGAGAAGAAGAATCATGACCGAATTCTGAATGAAACTGATTGTCGTCACACCGAAGTTGTTGACCGCATGAAGGAGATTGGTCTGAAATGGAAATGCCATTTTTTTGGTGCGCGGCGAGAAACTGGCGCACACTGCTTAACGTTAGCGGCGTTAGCGGCGCGGAAGAAGATCCAGAGAAGGAGAGAGAGAGAGATAGAGAGAGAGGGAGTGAGGGAGAGGGAGAGAGAGAGAGAGAGAGAGAGAGAGAGAGAGAGAGAGAAGAACCTTAACTTACCGTAACCGCCTTAAACGGATCAATATCGAAGAAATATCCGGCCAAGTAAGGATGAAAGACGCAAGATCCCTCATGCAAGAAAACGTACAGCACGTAGAGTACCGGAACGAAAATCCAAATCCAAATGCGATGTCCTTGGAAGAGCACCTATAAAGGGACCTGTGAGCCAAAATTCTACGCAAACCTGAGCCTAAGCCTAAGCCGAAGCCTAAGCCTAAGCCTAAGCCTAATAAAGCGCAACTAAATATAACGCTAAGGTAATAAGGGAAAAAGTAAGGTAATAAGGGGAAATGGCATCATGAGCTGGTCCTGAGCAAGAGAACCAGGTACACGAGTATTGAAAGTTTGATGGCATTGCCTGGATTTTCTAATTGTGGATAAATATTGTTGTGTAAAGTTGTTATTATACAAATGCGCTTGTTTTCTGCTGGCAGTGTAAACTCGTATGAAGAACCGGAATATTATGGCAAACTAGCAAAATCCTGTTAATCTCGTGAGCCTGACGCTTTAAAAAAAGGAACGCAAAGCGACTGCTAATATACCTCAGCGGTTCTTGGCGACCCGAAGTCCATGCTCCTATTGAAACCGAGCAGCAAACATCCCGAACAGTAACCGCACCACAAAGCTAAATGATTTTTTATGCCCGAGTAATCCGCGACACCACAGAAAAAACCATTTGGTGACCAGTCACGCACCATTTTGGGACCAATTAAAGCCATTTGGTGCGCCCTGCTAATTGATTTCAAGGAAAAATTGGGTACCATGAGGTCATCAAGTGGTCGCAAAATGGTTTGGTCCATGGGAAAACAAAAAAAAATGGATCCCTCGGGTTTACAGTTTACATTCCAATGAGGCGCGAGTACGGTATGGACATTTCAACTACGGTACTTCACAATTTCCTACAGTATCCCGTTCGAGATGGACATTTCAACTTGTACGGTACTTCACAATTTCCTATAGTCAAGTATTAACTTTGATATCGATGACGAAATTTTCGGAAATGGATACCCATCGCTTATAATGTCAATTAGAATACAATATGCTTCTATGAAAAATAATCTCTTGGATGAAAGCAACGGAAAGTGCACGAGTACACCTGCACCACATACAATTTTTGTCGCCGCTGAATAATCGGCGTTATCCTAAGAAATTCTACACAAGTACTAAGAATCTACTATGCTAAATATCAACAACAACATTTAAGTGTTTAAATTTTAAATATATAATTCTTGGGAGCCTAATTGACTGTGTCAAACAATACGATTGTTGATTTGCATTGATAATACAAAGCGGAGCTTTGCTTTGACAGCGTGTGTCTATGAGGAGCCAACGTGGAGCGGCACACGCGATTTAGGAAGTGCATCCACGAGTGGGCATCGCTTTTATTAGGCAGGAGCTACGGCCATTCCCTAGCTTGCTGACTCTTATGTTGACCAAGTAGGTGCCAAAACAGTGCGGCACTCGCGCCAACTTATATATACCGAAAGCCAGTTGTCCGCCAATTAGATTGGAAAGAGGATATGTGCACACAGAGCCGCCAACAAAAAGGTAGTATCCTGAAAGTTGGGTTCATTATAATAATAAGTGCTGTGTATTTATTGCAGATGCTACGAATTTCTTGTGATTAACTTCGAATTTGCTTGTTGAGACTTATTTTACTACTGCATTATTATGTTTTATTTCTTATGTATATTTTATAACGCAAACTGCATGTTACACTGCTTTCTTTGATTGTCTTTGTGCGCAATGAATTATTATACAAAGGGTAACTGCTACAACTAGAGAATGTATGTTTTAACTTCTAATGTAACTGGACGCGAATTTACCTGCAAATAACGCATTCGGGAAGAGGCTGATGATATCCATGATGCCGAGGGAAAACCTAAGAAAGCCGTACTTTATTGCACTGAGCGGTTACGGCTACCCGAGCTATGCGTATGCGGTATCCGCGAAGCATAAGCACGCCCGTGGATCTGAGTAAAAGCCCTATTGGTTTTCCAATTACACCACGCCTATGCATCTTGATCGAAAACAGGCAAGCAAAATGAAAGTACTACAGTCTCACATAATTTTGTAGCAGGCGTGTTGAAAGAACTCTTTCTTAGTGATTATGCACAGACATGGAATGTATATGATTTCGTAGAGAAGCATTGAGCCGATGTATATTGCTCCTGAAAAAAACTCTGTGCAATTATACAACAGCTGTTATGGTTAAACTCTTAAAGTTAAAGTGCCGAATCAGGACCATGATAAAGAGACAAAGACGAAACAGAATGGCTGTTGTAAAGATGTAATAAAGAAGTTCGAGTATTTACTTCACGAAGAGAACAGTCATGCGAAAAAGTCAACGCGAAACTATGATGGTGCGCGACAAAAAACCTGGCGACGATAATTCGAAGTCGCCGTGCCTCATTGTATGTGGCTCTACATCGACAGTCGTCGCGCTTGTTTATCGCCGCGCGAAGTTTCGCGCTAGAATTTCGTCGCGCACCAGCTGAGTTTCGTCAGCGTCTTTCTCTGCTGGACCTCCAACCTCCAACACCGTTTCCGCCGAATCGGAAGATATGACGAGGGGCACTATCGATATCGACTTCACGAACGTTACAGTCTAGAGTAGGACGCTCGGGTATTTTCTATGTCCTGACCAGAATACCGTAGTAATTGATAGACTTTACCTAGCTTCGGTTGCGTAATAATGTCGAGAGATCCATTCAGTGCGGCGCAATCAGTACGCACCCAGTCCCATGTACCAGGATGGAAGAATTCGAAAATCTTAACAAAAGATGATTGAAAACATTCATTTATAATTATATTCTGCCAGATATATAAACTACTATTATTATCTTTACTATAATGAAAAACAGATTTGTTGATATTCGTCGCACGAGCAAACGTGTATAGTTTGGGCGTACATGGATATGATAGGTATGATCATGATGTAGACCTTCAACTTTGATGTTTTCGGTAGATATATCAGGAGTCTCAGCAAATATCAACTCTCAATTGCACGAAAATTTGATTAGAAATTACAAACCTGTCCAAGAGTGCTCTGCTCCGCATTGTCGATAACCTCCGGTTGCCAGACCATTATGCTACAGTCTACAGTAAGACAATGTAGTATTTTCTATGTCCTGACCAGAATACCGTAGTAGTTGATAGTCGGACCACCTAGCTGCTGCTAGTCGTGCCTCCCTAGAGGAATGAAATCTATTCTGCATGTGTGTTTTGTTATTCCCTAGGTACGGTTTTATTCACTTATTTATTTGAGTAAAACAATGATTAATTTGCTCGTGTCGGTGGGAATTTTGCACCTTTTTACTGTGCAGAAAAACGATGCGCAAGTAATGATGCTAATTAACTCGAGGTAGATACGAAGTATGAACTTAAGCCCTGGGATTACGTATAATATTGCATATTGTTTGAATAAAGAACTCATCATCAGCAATATACGGTGGATTCGTTGGATCTTTTACCATGAGTAAGACGGTTGAGAGTTGAGATACACAGTACGGTTGAAGATGCATTCTGCCCGCGAAGTGCCTGAAATGGAAAAAAATATTTTACAATTAATTCCCGAAGGGTTTAAAAACCGTTAGCACAGTAAGGTAAATGAAACACAATTCATTATAGAAAATAAATCTACATAGCGTAAAGGTAAAGACTATGGTTTTGAGACATTTTTAGTTCTGGATGTGACACGACAAGTGTGCACGAGAATCCAAAGGATATAATTAAAATTAAATTTCAAGTAAGCTGCAAAATACAAAATCAAAATAGTAGACCTTGGACGTCAATTTGTTTGTGAGATCATGGTTTTTCTTCTGTAGTTTTCTGCATGGCTTTCCAAAGTTTTGTGTCGATATTTTATATAATTATCAAATTATGTCTTATTATGATTTATTTATTTATCACAATTTGTGATGTTCGCAGAAGAATGCTCGAAATTCTTCCCATGAATGAATGAAAGGGAAAGAGGACATTCCCGACTTTCTATTTTGCAAATGTTGCCTGCTATATACTTCACTAGTTGTAGTGACTACTGTATGGTCGTGATTTTTGTCGGTCGGTCGCGTCGTCGAAAATTCGAATTTGGATTCATATTTATATTTCTAAACTTTTTTGTACTATTGTTATGTCATCCTTTTCACATTATTTGTTAATTGCTATCGTATACTGCAATTGCCCAGCAAATCATTACACTGTTTGCTCATCTGAAAATTGCTCGTTTCCGGCTTGAAAGTTACTTGTCATTTTTCAGCAATGAGCTCTGAATCCGAAACGACCAACCATCTGAATCACGGAGATGAAGAACATTCTTCGCAATCCCGAGAAGTGCTGCCTACCACGACTCTTCCTCCCGAGATGCTGATCAGACACCCCCTGCAAAGTCGTTGGGCTCTTTGGTATCTGAAAGTAAGTTTTTGTCCCATCGTTATAGTTATGTAACACGTAAAATCACGATTATCTTTGCTCGTGATACACATAGTGCTTGGTTTTTTGCCTAAACTGACCAATCCACAACTGAGATACAGTCACTGAACCGAATGCTTTGATATTTTGTCCTCTTTCCCTTTCATTCATTCATGCGTTGAAGTTGATATTGGTGTTGAAAATGCTTTCCTCTGAAGTCAAATCATCGTCGATCTTTAAAGCGAAATTGCGAAATGCTAGCCCCTTTGGAAAATTTGCATATGATAAACAATTCCTATGCTAATTTTGTACGATTGCCGTGGACGATCGTACAAAATTAGCATATGATACATAGGATTTGCTTATTATATGCAAATTTTCCAAAGGGGCTAGCATTTTGCTTTAAACAGTGTGGCGTTAAACTGGACTGATTGCAGGCTGATCGAAACAAGGAATGGGAAGACTGCCTCAAACAAGTGGCACTGTTCGACACAGTGGAGGACTTCTGGGCCCTTTATAACCACATTCAGACGGCCAGTGGTCTGAACTGGGGCTCCGATTACTATCTTTTCAAAGAGGTATGTGTTGCATTTAATTTTTTGAGATTGTTATTGTTGCTTTGTTGCCTGGCTTCTTCACTTGCACGTTGATTGGGGCGTCGTTTTGATATTTTAAAGCGAATACCGGCCGGTTTTTGAAACGCATTGTGTACACCTGCTTTATTATGCAGCATATGCAAACGAGCAAAAATTAGAATAAAAACTAGACCCTAATTAGACCCCACTTTGCACAAATGCATAGGAGTGCAAGTACTTGAGGTGCGTTTCAAAAACCGGCCGATATTTCACTTTAAGTAATATGGGCTGAGCCTTTATCCGCAAATCCGTATCCACAAAAAAACCCGCAACACTGGATGCCCGTTTGACTTATTTCTTATTTCCAACATTTTAGTCAAGACTCACCGTACCCATCTGCACATAGTGAACTTTTTTAAACCCGTGAAAATTATTTTATCTTGGCCCGCGCATAAATCGTTGTGCGTAAATGGACGTGGTCTGTTGATTTGCCGAAACTCATTTCATTGACACATGTCCCTCACATAAGCAGCTCGGGGACGATGCTCTCATAGTCAGTAAATAGTAAAGGTAGGCGTCTGTTTTTGTATTTTCTTTTAGTCGTCATGCTCAACTTTTACTCTTTCAGCACATCCGCCCGATGTGGGAGGACGAGCATAATGTGAAGGGTGGTCGTTGGTTGGTCGTCGTTGATAAGCAGAAGAGGTTTGTTTAATCGTTTCTGTGTTTTTATTCTTGCATATAGTCCGAGCTCACCGGCCGAACACCGTTGGAATTTGAATATTGCATAACTTTGAAGGGCTCACTGTATTAGAAAATCAGCTTTCATGTCATGTGCTAAAACGATTGTCGAATTATTATATCTTTACGCCTTTAGGGCGCGTTTGGGTGGGTTGCCCTTTCCGAATGGGGAAGAGGCAAAGACTGGAATGTTTTAGGTTCAAGAGATAATACTTAACTTATAATTTTCATAGAAGCACATTGTATTCTAATTGACATTCATAAGCAATTCGATGGGTATCCATTTCTGGAAATTTCATCATCTATTTCAATGTTTAAGTTAATACTTAACTTATAATATAAGAAATTGTAAAGTACCGTAGTTGAAATGACCATATCGAAAGCGCTCCTCCTTGGAATGTAATCTGTAAACCCCGGGGAACTATTTTACTTTGTTCTCGTTCACACTTTTTATTTTACTTTGTTCTCGTTCACGGTAGGGCACACTTTTTGGACTTAAAAATGGCAAAAAAATAGTTTTCGTCTAATCTTGGCCTTAGCGTATACACGAATGTTAGTGTGTATGTGTAGTATTCAGTGTTTATAACATACACACTGCATGATAAGTTGAACATCCTAAATATGCTCAGGCCGTTTGCGTGTTTCTGTTTCCGTTTCCGCCTTTCAATAAGATTATTTTCAGACAGCAATTGCTCGATCACTACTGGCTGGAATTGCTGATGGCGATCATTGGCGAGCAGTTTGAAGACTACGGCGAGTTCATATGCGGAGCCGTTGTGAACGTGCGTCAAAAGGGTGACAAGGTAATGTTAATAATATTTTATTTACTGCATATTGTAGATTCAAATTTTCAATAGTACTGTTCATTGTTCATAATAAAGATAGTCGACAGTGTTTGAGGTAAGCAACTGCCGCGCAAGACCAACTAAATACTTATATTTTTATTATTTCGACATGTATTTTTTGGTAACATACAAACATGACATAGATGCGTATTTTTTCAGTTTAGTTGTTTAGTTTAGTAAGATGACCATTCAGAATATTAATAAGAAGAATAGTAATTAAAATATAATAATAATAGACCTCCATATTATTCAGGTGTCTCTGTGGACCCGTGACGCCGAGCGCGACGATGTGAACCTGCGCGTGGGACAAGTGCTCAAGCAGAAGCTGGACATTCCGGACCAGGATCAGCTCAGGTACCGATTGATTTATATATATATATTTTTTTATATTTTACCATTTTTACTTTGCTTCAACGGTATTGCGTAAACCCAAGCAGAAATGGAAACGTTGATCAGTTTTAGTAAATGTTCATTTTTCTGTGCAATGATGAACAGAGCTAATTTGGGGGTGGTTCTGTTTGTGGTTCCTTACTTGTCTCTCGTTTAATTTTCATAGTATTATCGCTTTATTGTGCACACGGTTAATAATAGAATTAAATAACTGACCGTTTCCCTTTCTCTTGTCCCGGAAAGAGTGTACTAGTCTACTTACAACAGTCTCATGTGATATGGAGTACTCTGCCTATTTACTGGCTGGGTGCTTGAACCGCGTACTGTCGGCAATTTTGGTTATTTTTAATGCACTGTGAATACCGACCAGATTATATTTCTAAGAGTCTACCTACCCGTCTACCGCCGGGCGAAATCTTCCAACCGTTCTTTTTTCATACCTACTACCTAGTATATATGAATGTTTCATGTATACAATATATTGTCATGCATAAGGCCCCGTGTTAGTAGCTAGTAGTATATACACGAACTGAACCTTTATGGTGTCTTAGGGTACTTTTTTGCTTCTCGAACGCTTTCTAGAACCTTGTTAATGTGTGTGTTGTTTAACTTAACTCGTTACGATAGGGTTAACCCAATAATAAAAATTAATAAATTTTCTTTCAGGTACGAGGTTCACAAGGACTCGTCCAAGAGAACCGGTTCGATGGTGAAACCGCGCATCATAATTCAGGGCAAGGAAGGCGCGGCCGCCGCGGCTCGCACTGGAACCACGCCGGTTGCCGCCGCGACATGAGCACTGGACTGGAACAACTGCTGCGGTATACCATGTACTGTACTATGGTTATCTATTTATTTATGAACAGTTATTCCTTACCCTTCCCCTTGTTCTCAAATGCTGGTATGTAGTTTTGAATCGAAGTATTTTTATATATCCGTTGAGATTCTGAATGTTACTCCCCATTTAACTTGAATGGCGCAAGTGCATTTGTAACTTTTGTAGCTCGTGCCTTGGAAAAGTTTTTTTGGATCGTATTATGTAAAAATCCAGCAACAATTTTCGTGGGCACGATTATTTAAGTTACATTGCTGCCACTTTTCACAGAGGAATCTTATTACGGTGTTATTGTGTTGGTCATTACCCATTATTTAATTATTTATTGCTTTTGATATCACGTGTTTCGTTTTTTTGTTTGTGAAGTGCGCGGTTGGTGTAATGACTAGCGGAGTTCTGGATTATTATTTTAGGTATAAGTTTTTCTCTCTCTATTCTTTACCGTAGTCGTAGTTTAAGGTAATACTCTTTTATTGAATATTTTCTCTTAGTTGGTTCTGTTTTGACTTTTCAAATTCTCCGAGTTTCCTAGTTTCCAATCCCCCGTTTTCCAGACTCCCTTGAAAGTTGTATTCCATCCGCGCATCACCAAATTCCCAGGGGTTTTTCGGCTGTTTGTCCGTTTTCTCAGTCTTTTTGTTTTTGTGAGTTTATCTTTTTGGTTGTTCATACATATAAGTGCAAGTGTGAGTGTGAATCCGCGCCTTAGTGCGCGTGTTACAGAAACTGGAAAAAAGCGAGGTGGTTGAGATATTCTGCGAAATTTAGAGGCTCAGACTAAGAGACTAATTACAGGGTAATTGCTGTATTTCTTGATTTCGTTTTTATTTTCCATTTTCTATAGCATGAAAGCGCAATTAGCCCTTTAGGCATCTGTATGATCTTGTAGAGTATCCTGTGAGTTTCGAGTGATATACGGTATCTTATTGGCTACTGTACAATATTTTGTGTTTTTTTTTTATTTTGTCGGCGCTTCCCGATGATTTTTTTGATTTTCTGTGTTGTTAGATATCCCTTGTATATTTCCCAAAATTCATTGTGTAAGGTTTTGATGCCTATCCTAGTTTTCCATCCCTCCTTGAACGTTAAACTTGTTACTGTTTAAACACCGGTGTTTTTCAAGCCCAAGATCTTCTTTTTATTATTTATTTATTTATTTGATTCTCTATTCGTGAAGTTTTTTGACACTGGTGATTTTATCTCTATCGGTGATTTGTGTTTTTAGTTAAAGTGGCATGGCGCCTGGTTAGGGAATCGTTTGCTGGAGAAGCACATCTCACACGTGTGTTCAGTTGTCCAGCTTCATAACCACGTGCCATACCGCTTTAACAATTAGTTGCACGAGAATCTCGGTTTTTTATGAAACATAATGTTTTGTCGATATTCGTCACGGTTGCTTTTTTTACTAACACTTGTTTTATATAAAAGTTTTTTTTTCGACATGTTGTATTTTGCGGTGAGATTTTTGTTTAGAGTACTGTGGCTTTTTTTTGGGCCCTGTGGAAGTTCTAGAACTAGTTATTTTGCCGACAGAACTAGTTATTTTGCGAAGAGTAGTTGTAGTTAGAACAGTGATAAAGCTTTTAAGTGTACACTGCACGGAACGTTGGATTCTCATAATGAAATGTTCATGGATGGTTAGATATGGGCTTTTACCAAGGACTAATTTGTGTGATGGTTTTTGAGCTTTTTCTAGAAACTAGATTTTGCAGTATGGGGAATTTGCATTTATAGCTTGTGCGAAAACATGATGAAAACTGGTAACTGATGTTGTCTAAGTGTACTGTATTGTATTCAGAGTTTTGACGATGCGATACCTACACCCTACACCTACACGGACTCAGCTTGCGTGCGGCAAGGATTTGGCGCGAAAAGGATGCACGGCGAAAGCGTGGCGCCTGGAAATGTGGAATTGGTGCGGAACCTGATGATCTTGGCCAGGTTCTCGCGCAAGAGATATACAGCGAGCTCGCAGGAAACCTGGCGTGATTATGTCAGCGCACGGTGTGCGCCGCGAGACGCAGGTGCGTCATATTTTCTTCACTGGTGTATCTCTGGCTTGTGTTGCTCTTGTCTTGTCTTGTCACACATTTAGGTAATTATTTATTTAGTAACTTTCATCCTAAACATGCTACTAAGCGCACACACATGCTAGGTTCTGCTCGTGTGCGTTTGTTTTCTCTAGTTTCCCTGAATGTGGGACATTTAGCGCTAAATTTCCGCCAGAAACTGAGGGTAACGTCGACAAAAGCTGAAAAGCCCAACAAACTTTTGGTGTTTTTGTTTTTCGTTTACTTTGGATACCTACATACAAACATTCATCATTTCTACATCCTTTTTTCTCTGACTGTGTTCCACGTCTGCGTTCTCTGCGGCCGAGGACACTCTCGCCCTCTAGGGCTCGGTGATGTTGAGGCCTATCAACGACTGGGCAGTTCCATTTCTTTGCCAACGGCGCCACAAGTGGAGGGTCCCTGGCGGCCCGGGCCCAAGTTTGTAGTTTGTAGTCGGGTGCCCTGGCGGCTCTTTTCCCGCCGCGGTGCGATCACATTGATTCGAAGCATTGAAGCCTGGAATTCGAGCCCGACGGTGGTCGCGGGCGACGGGAAGTTGCCGCGGTGACTAGATGCGACGTCGCCAGTCCGGGGCAGAGTAGGCTCTTTTTCTTTGGCTCACTTCGGGCGGATCTCGACAATCGTGATGAGAGCCGTCTCGTTGACGACGTAGCGCACCTTGCTGTAGTGCGCGAAGTTAAAGCGGTATGACAGGTGGTTTGGAGACGTATGCTGGACAACCGATTTCTATGCACTGTGTGCAATCCCTGTGCTCGTTTATGTAGGCCAGAATGCATCGTACTTGTCCAGCACAGTTTTCAGAACCACGTGCCATATCCATTGAAGATCTTTTCTTAATAATGTATTTTTATGCTAATTTATATTCTTCGCCAGGGGCAATGGTATTATAACCTTGAATTTATGCAACCCTCACTGCATGCTTGGGCTGGTGTGGAATAATCTGTAGTATTTTTGAATATCTCTTCTTATAAGATATGGGCTTTGTACTACATCGTCCCTTGTAATTGTTATCCACCTTTATTTTTTATTTTTTACTTTTTTTTCAACATGACTTTATTCGTTTTTTTATAAGTGGAGGAAATCTTAGTCAATTTTCTTTAGCTTGTTAGTCTTATAACTATTATTCTGTAATAATTCTTCTACTTTACTTTATTTTCATAATTATTATTTTGTAAAAAAAAAGACTGTTCACAGTCAGTTCTTAGTTTTATTCCATTTTCCTTCAATATGTCCATGGCCGATGGTCACTTTATACTTGGCGAACATTTTGCTTTCTAAAACTAAAACTAAAACTCTAATTAGTGAATTAGTGCTAGTTATGGACCGGCTTAGATATGCAATTAGCTAGTTATTAGCATAACAACCGATCAGAAATCGGTGATTTGGCTTCTATATATAGTTGAACATCTTCTCTAGTTAATATTACGTTCAAAGCGGTATGCACGAGTGCATTCAAATGCAACTGGCGTTCCCTCCTGTGCGCGTGCAGAAATTTGCATATAGTACATGGAAATGAGCTTGTCCAGCGCATGTTCATGAATTTTAAGTTACAATTGGTATAGGTGTCCAGCTCCATGAAAATAACTAAACAAGCAACTTTGCATAGCTTAAAAATTAAGCCGAGCTTAAATGTTTACCAAGCTGATTGTAGATTTGCTGACTAAGTTTAGCTGACAAATATTTTTTTTTTTTCCGTAGTGAACCCACCTCGAACTACATATTTAGTATTATTTAGCTCAATTTCCGTCGAATGGTCTCATCTTAATTCTAATTCATTCTTACCATTAGCTTATCGCTGAGCCACGGCTATTTCCTAAAACTCATTAGTTTTCGACCGAGAAACGGTGTTTTACATTCATTTGCTCAACGGACCATATATGTAGAGCAGTAGCATGTGCTTCCTGGTTATTAGTTTACAGGTTACAGGAACAGTTCCCAAACTCCAATCCAATCCCCGTAAATCAGTATAGCTGCAAGCGCTAATTTTTTCTTCTGTCAATATTACAGTTTTTAAAAATTCACCACACTAGCTTATTATAATAGTAAGCTCAGTCTTTACCGACTGAGTTATACCAACTGAGCTTATAATAGTAAGCTCAGTCGGTATAACATCCCGTTTTTGAAACGTATGTTGGAGTATAGTATACTATACTCAATTTTTTTATTCCAGTCATACTTTCATATTCATTTACATACATTGTATGCAAATACAATTCAACACGCTTTCAAAAACCTGTTGTTATACCGCTTTAACGTCCAGTTGGTTCCGAATATGCCGAATGCCCGGAAATGATTCCTCCCAGACTTTCGGATGCCCTCTGCATTCCTTTAATTGCCTTTTCATCCCGCCCTTCTGCTCTATATAAGAAGACGTCCGTCCGTCTTTTTTTTCTCTTATTCCTGTGCCGTTCAATCCCAGCAATTATCCGCTAATTGCCCTAATTGCCCCGTTTTGCGGCGTCGCCTCGGCTCTCATATAGAAGCTGGGATTTTGCACAGGAAAATGGTTATAATCGTGCAATCAGAAAGGGCCGGTCACCGACGAGTTGGCGACTACTTACAGACCATGCATTGGCCACCACGAGGTCCCCAAGTGGTCACCAAATGGTTTGTCCGGGAGAAAACATCCTCGGTTTCCTATTTTAAGTAGAACCCAGGATTTTGACTTTTGTTTATCTGTGCGTGTAAATTTCTATCTAGAGATTAATTTTTCCGTGACGTAGAAACTAATAAACCTCGTTGACTTATTGTAGTGCTGTGTTTTCTCTAGGGCTCTTAGATCCTTATCATTCAACTCTCTTTCTCGCAATCTCTCTCTCTTTTCTCTCGCTCTCTAACTCTCGCATTTCTCGCTGTCTCGCTCCCTCTCTCTCTCACTCTATAATTCTCCACCCTCTAAACACCGCTAAACGGCGGGAAGAATACCGTCGCGGGGAAACCTCATGTGTGTAGATGTATCGTGTTTTGCGTGCATTTTATGTTTCTCTCTCTCTCTCTTCAAATCTCTCTCTCCCCGATTGATCGATCCTATTCACACACTGCTTTTTGATATGAAACACACGCAGACAAAATTTCGAACGTGTTTTCCTCTCTATGTGTTCGCCTCTCTCTATCTCTGCCGTACTCTAGCTCACTCTCTGTCTCTTCCCTCCCTCTCTCTCTCTTTTTTAACGAAGAAATTTCGAATGCCTTTTGTAGTATATATATTCATGAAATTTTCAGAAATTTTAAGCTGGGCTTACTATAGCTCGCGTCTTACAGTCATTCTTAGCTCTTGTTAGTTCCTTGAAAACCCGTGCGAATATTGAATTTGTATTTGGCGACCTCGACAAGGACGGTGACTTTAATCAAAAAATGATCGATTTTATTTATTGTAAATTCTTTTCCTTGATTGAAATGCATTCCTTCAACAGATCAGATTCACATGTGTTATTTTACACCAAAATTACTGTAATTTAATTTAAGGTACCGTGCCTTTACTAAAGTTACCATAGGAGGAGAGGGGTCTTCTTTTAGATCTAACAGTAAAGTATTTTCCCTTAGTATAGACATTAGAACGATATCCAGTGTTTAACTATGATATTGATTCATAAATTCATATGAAAAAAATTACGTGGGGGGCTCAGGCTTAGGCTTAGGCTTAGGCTTAGGCTTAGGCTTAGGCTTAGGCTTAGGCTTAGGCTTAGGCTCAGGCAAAAAGAACAAAAACTAAAGACTCCTCAGAAAAATAGGTGGTTATATTATGTTATATATTCGGGGTGAAAATAACTCTGACTCACTGTTTTTCCTAAAGTCCTAAAGGTCAACCTGCCACGGCCGAAAACTTTTCCTACCACGCTTGAATTATTAGATCGTAGATGTTACTGCGACACGGAAAATCGAACACGATTACGGTGACCTACTATTTTTCTATTTTCTCTGTCTTACAAAGACTACAAGAAAATTGTTATGGTTTGAAAGGGGACACACACATACACACGGACATGCATACACACACAGACACACACATACATGACATACACACACAGATACACAGACAAACAGACACATACACACACACGCACACACACACACGCACACACACACACGCACTCACACACACACAATTGCATAGCTTTCGACGGTGTTTTCGCATTGCCTAATTCCTATTTTCCATCCTTATTTGCATAAACGGAGGGCGTTTTCACGTGCCGTTCTCACAACACAGACATGTGAGACACCACTAGCCGTATCTATATATATTTTGAATTTTGGGTTATATCGATTTTAGGCTTCAACTGTATAAAATGACCATCTTGCAGGCATCTAGACATAGCTCTCTGTCTGTCTCTATATCTCTCTACTTCTCTCTCCCTCTCTCTCCCTCTCTCTCTCTCTCTCTCTCTCTCTCTCTATATATATATATATATATATATTATATATATATATATATATATATATATACTAAAAGTATTTATATCCATGAATTCGCGTTTCTAAGATTTGTCGAGGCGTATCATGTAATTTTTGAAGCTATATTGCTCATGTTGCTGTGAGGCCTCTGCTGAGCTACTGCATTCCCATGCATATGTAAATCTATGTGCCCGTATGTGCGATCACATAATTTTCATCTACGTTTCGAATCAAAACCAGGTGTCATGACCGCTTTAAAAATGCTGTCCCTGATTTATTCATGGAGTGTCTTAAGTTCTGATTCTTCCTCTATTCTTTCCGATATGTATATCCTTATCCTTCTGCTCTCTTTGAGAACACGTCCATGAAAAAGGAGAAGAGAAAAGATTGAATTGACGACGTAGAATTCAAATAACGCATCTATTCTCTCTCTCTCTCTCTCTGTCCGTCCAAGTGAAGTGAGGAACCGAGAGGGAGGGAGAGAGAGAGAGAGAGAGAGAGAGAGAGAGAGAGAGAGAGAGAGAAAGAAGAAAATGGTTGACTCTTCAAAAAAGGAATTGATCCGTCCACTCTCTCTCGTTTTCCCTTCCTTCTGAATGAGAAGAAGAAGTGACACCCCTAGCTGTCTGACGCACTTGTCGCTCTAGTCACCCTGAGGCTCTTTCAGAAGACTGTTCTTTTCCTCTACATTATGTTTAAAATTAACCATTTTACAGTATGAAATATACAAAAAATATTATCATGGGCACACTTCCTTTTCCTTGTCTTATTTTGTAGTTATATTATTTGCTATTAGCTATAATTCGTATTATATCTTTTGTACTCCCCCTCTCACCCCTCTCTTTATCATGTGTTTTATTACTTTTGCATAACTTCCGAGTGACATACTTAAAGCGAAGTACCGGCCGGTTTTTGAAACGTATCGTGGACAACTTAATTGATTTATGCTAATTTGCTCGAATTGAGCCCGATTTTTTTATTCTAATTTATGTTCATCTGCATACGCTGCATAAGGATAAGAATGCTGGTGCTGGTCTACTCGATGTGTTTCAAAAATGGGCCGGTATTTCGCTTTAAATTTTTGTGTTAGTATTTATTTGAAAGTTGTAATACCGAGGTTTGTCGTTCATAGCTTCTATTTTCCCAATAAATTAGCATATTAGTTTACCGCATCTTTTGCAACGACTATTATCTATGTTATGCCTGCATATGCATAAAATGCAAGAAGTTTTGTACTATGAAATAACAGCATAGTTCATACCATACCGCATTTTATTGTTATTTTCCCCCAAAAAATCACATGCCCTTTGTAGTCGTTTCATCGAGTGTGACATTGTTTTATTGTACACAAAAAGAGGAAGTCAGGGCATTAATTATGTACCCGTGAATCAGCATGGCCAGTCACATGTACACATGTTGAAAGTAGCTTTCATTATTTTTTTATTATCTTTCTTTCCTATTACTTAGGTTATTACTTAGTTTTTACTCTATTTCTTGTTTCTTTGTTAAATTCTTCTCTTATGATTTTTTATTGAAAATAAGGAAAAGTATCAGTGGGTGCGTAATTTTTCCTGTAGATTGGAACTACTATTTTTAAATAGTCACAATTCCCGAGCTGCAAAATAAAGCTATTTTTATCAGCACGTAAATTTGCAGCATTTGATGATCACCGTAACGTTCGCAATCTTTGAGTTTAACTTTTCTTCTCTCCCCCCCCCCCCCTCTCTCTCTCTCTCTCTCTCTCTCTCTGTCTCTCTATCTCTCTCTCTTTCTCTCTCTCTCTCTCTCTTTCTCTCTCTCTCTCTCTCTCTCTCTCTCTGTCTCCCTTTCCGATCATCCTTCATTAATTATATTTATTTATTCGACTTTTTGCACCCGTTTCAAGAATTCAGCGTCCCTGAGCCATGTTTGCCGTTCGGATATTGGTGACCTTTTCCGTGGGTGTACCCGGCGGAAAATCACTGAGAAAAAGCTGCAAAAGCAAAAGTATACATTTTTTATGAGCATAAAGTAAAAACGTTTGTCAGTTTGTTTGTATCCACCTGCGTTACGCTGGAAATGTCATTTGTTAGCTATTACAGTTCATGTCTACTTAGTATGTGTATTATGCAAAATTCCTTTGTTTGTTACTATGTGCGTTACGGTCTAAATTGTAACTTCAAGGCTCAACCTTTTTTCCTGTTTTGATATGGTTTTCGGTGTCCTTGCGAGAGGCGCCGCATTGATTCTGTGCTACAAATGCACACGTATTGAACCTGTGTTTTGCTTGTCATGTTCGAAAATCATGTACCTACATATATCTATATTTTCCCTTTCACTTTCACGTATTCATGTATTTAAAATGCCCCGCATTATGTTTGCATAGATGATCGTTTATTATTTAACTATCGATTATTTTTGTGTGTTTGTTTGCAATGTTCCGTTTATCCGCCTTACACATCGAACACACACAAAATTGTTGGCGCGGTCGTATTGCAAAACAATCTATTTTCTATTTTACGCCCCTGACAGATACGGTACATATAAGAATTGGGTAAATATCCACTGAAGCCTTGCCTGAATAGTATTCATGATTGACTATAGTATTGAGTATTCCTTCGTGCCCAGTATGCGGAGACGGCACAGAAATTTGCGTACAACATATGGAAATACAGTCATTCAGCGATTCAGCATACGTTTCACAAACCATGTGCTGTATCACTTAAAATGTTACTATTAATTTCTCTCTTCGTTTTCTTATTCTTATTTCTATTGCAACCCAAGTACGTGAGAAAAATATTGATTTTTGCTTGCCATTGTTTTTGTTCGTAGTTCATGTCCGTAGTGTTTATATTACGGAAAAGGTATATTTTTAACATTTTCAGGTAATTCCGAGATAGCACAGTTCTACAACAATAACGGTGATTTTACATTTTATTTTATTTATGGTTATTTGAATAGTTTTGTTGTATTTTACCATTAATTCATTATTTAAATAATATTTTAATTTAAAATACATCTTTTATTATGTTTTATAATACTTTTTTTGTAACACTTTACTGTCTGGCAGTTCATTTCTCTAAGTGCTCAAGTAGAGAAAATTTCCCCATTTTCACGACTGAATGACTTGACTAAGGATGTGCTTACTTTGTGTCTTTCCGACTTTTATCTATCCAAGTGTTTAGTTATATTACTTATTATTTTACATACTTTATATACAATTCATAGGATTTATACTTCTTGTAATATGTACATAGCAGACGGTTATGCCACTTTATAGGACTAAAAAAAAACTAAAATGAAAATCGATATCCGTCTCCACCTTTGACCTTTACATACCGTAATTCCGTGACATAACCTATGCGTTTTCAAAATGTTATCTCGGAAAATCTTTCTCTTTTCTACCTTTTTCTTGTGACGCTCCAACAAATGCTTGTGCCTGTCACTAGCAATTAGAATTATCGAAACTATTAACTAATTTTCGCAAACGACCTAGAAAGAGCAATTTTCAAAAGTGTTTTTTTATTTTCGTGTATTTCCCTGAAGATGTGATTCCATGAAAAGTCTTGTGTCTGCCATTCCTTTGGATAGCCTAAGCCTAAGCCTAAGCCTAACCCTTGGGTTTGCGGCGATTTTCTAAAATCTGCCAAGCACCGCGAGTTCGCCACAAGCCGCAAGTTTGCGGCCACGTCATACTCATACTTGCAAGTTACCACATACCATATAGCCGCCGTTTGATATTGCAGTAAATTTTGAATGAAATAAAACACCACGATTGACTGCGATTTTTGCCATGACCTAAGTCTAAATCTAATGATTTCCTAGATTTTACCTTTTGCCATAAAAAACAAATAGTGGGGGATCAGTCGGTCCGTTTTTACGTCGTTTCTCACTAAAATAAATTTGGCCACTTAGAAACTTTGA